>JAULJZ010000001.1:5152230-5167945 GCA_032270985.1 Heliamphora pulchella | reverse complement strand
AATCTGTCGCGATTTGCACCAGAGATGGTATCGACAGAGGAGTTGCGTACTCGGAGGTTTGAGAGGGGACTTCGACCGACTATCAAGGATAGGGTTGCAGCTCTAGATGTGGAGGTGTACATCAAGCTGGTGGAAGCAGCTATCCGGGTAGAGAACTCGTTGGCAGATAGCCGCAGGATTAGAGAGAGCGAGAGCCAGTAGGGCAGTGGAGATGCACTGTTCCAGAGGCACGAAAAAAAGCACTAGAGGTTATTTGGACCTTATTCTCATATTGCCAGATCGTATCAGCCGCAGTCGTCTGCACCTACACTTTCAGTGGCCTCGACAGGAAGGCCAGAGCTGAGAGGGTTGATCTGTTATCGATGTGAACAGTCGGGGCATCGTTCATCTGAGTGCACACAGAAGGGTCAGGTCCAGAGTTCAGCACCGAGTCAGTCACAGGTGAGGGACCCACCGATATGCTTTGAGTGTGGTCAGTCTAGGCACATTCGCAGACACTGTCCCAGAGAAGGAAATGTCTAGGGTGCGACAGGAGCGTCGGTTGCTTCATCTGTACAAAGATGGCAGGCTCCACAGCAGCCTAAGGCCTAGAGATCTAGGTTTACGGAGGGAGGTGCTTCAGCTCAGTCAGTGAGGCAACCATCGACTTAGGGTTATGGTGGGCAGACTAGACTGCCACAGGCCAGGGCTTATGTTCTTGCTGATCGCAGTGCTTCCAAAGCACCCGTTACATCTAATGCTGCTGTTACACCAGCTATGATCAGAGGTACTTTTCTTATCTTTAGATCATGGGCGAGTGTTCTTACCGACACCAGAGCATCATATTCGTTTATATCATCTTATTTTGCTTCTACTTTGGGGTTGGACATGGACTGGTTGGGTGGTACTATGAGCGTAGAGACTCTAGTCAGTGGGAATGTGACGTTGAGTCTTGTCTGTAGATCCTGCGTGTTGGAAGTAGCCGGTCGTTGTTTAGAGTTTGACTTTATTATTCTAGACATGACCACGTTTGATGTCATCCTAGGGATGGACTGGCTGACTACCTACCGTGCCTTTATAGATTGTGAGCGACGGAGAGTGTCAATCTGTACGCCGAAGGGTGACTGCTTTTACTTTGTGGGTGATCGGGATGAGGGCTTGATGTCTATGCCCAGTGTTGCCCGGGTTTGAGGAGATTTGGGTTTCTTCTTTTCTGCGCTCAGGTTGGATGAGCCGGTTGGGGTTCGAGGGGTGTTACCTCCTGTGGTGTGCGACTATCTGGATGTCTTTCCTGATGATTTATTTGAGTTGCCGCTTAGTCGAGATGTGGAGTTCTCTATTGATCTTGTTCTAGGAGCGGCTCCTATCTCTATGCCATCATATCGCTTTACACCGGCTGAGTTAAGAGAACTCAAGGTGCAGTTGCAGGAGTTGCTAGAAAAGGGGTTTGTGCGTCCGAGTACGTCGCCGTGGGGAGCTCCAACTTTGTTCGTGAAGATGAAGGATGGTTCGTTGAGATAGTGTATAGACTACAGGAAGTTGAATCAGGTAACGGTGAAGAATAAGTATCTGATGTCGAGGATTGATGACTTGTTTAATCAGCTGAGGGGGTCCCGCTACTTTTTGAAGATTAACTTGAAGTTAGGATATCATCAACTGAGGATTAGGGATGAGGACATAGCGAAGATCGCCTTTCGGACTCGCTATTCACCCACGAGAGAGATGCATGAGGAGCATCTGCATGTTGTTCTAGAGCTTCTGAGAGAACATCGCTTGTATGCGAAGTTCGAGAAGTGTGAGTTCTGGATGACAGAGGTGAGATTCCTTGGGCACGTGGTGTTGAAGGATGGGGTATCAGTGGACTGGACGAAGACTGATGCAGTGACGGATTGCCAGCGACCGAAGAACGTTTTTGAGATCCGCAGTTTTCTAGGTCTAGCGGGTTATTATCGGCGATTTGTGAAGACTTCTCTAGGCTTGCAACACCGATGACGCGTTTGACATGGAAAGGAGTCACGTTTGTGTAGAGCGAGTCCTGTGAGTCAGCTTTCTAGGAGCTAAAGAGGAGATTGACCAGTGCGCCAGTGTTGATTATTCCCAAGAAAGGATTGGGTTACACCGTGTACTGCGACGCATGACATGAGGGTTTGGGTTGCGTTCTAATGCAGGAAGGCAAAGTTGTAGCTTATGGATCCCGGCAGTTGAAGACACACGAGATGAACTACCCGACACATGATCTAGAGTTGGCAGCTATAGTCTTTGCTTTGAAGACATGGCGTCATTATCTGTATGGTGAGCATTTCGAGGTCTTCTCTAATCACAAGAGCCTAAAGTATTTGTTTTCGCAGAAGGACTTGAATCTTCGCCAATGAAGATGGATGGAGTTACTGGAGGACTATGACTTTGATTTGCAATACCATCCGGGTAAGGCAAATGTTGTAGCTAATGCGCTTAGCAGGAGATCTCATAGTTTGTTAGCTTATGTGGCTAGGCGAGAGTGGGATATGCTTGGAGATGTTGGGGAGTTTGATTTGTGTCTCAAGGAGATAGGGAAAGGTGCGACTTTATATTTAGTAGCTTCAAAGCCTGCATTGGTTGCACGCGTGTTGGAGGCTCAATGGACCAATCAGGAGGCTCAGATGATTTGGGACCGCATTGCTAGTGGGAAGGACACAACAGGATGAACGGTGGGTTCAGATCAAAGTTTGAGGCTGACAGGTCGACTGTTTGTACCAGAGTCATGCCGTGCTGAGGTGCTACATAAGTTTCATCACTCACGTCTTACAGTGCATCCGGGAGGCATGAAGATGTATCATGACCTGCGTTGTCAGTTCTGGTGGACGGGAATGAAGAGAGATGTGAGCCAATTTGTTTCTCGATGCCTTACTTGTCAGCAAGTGAAGGTGGAACACCAAAGACCAACAGGATTGTTGCAGTCGTTACCCATATCGGAGTGGAAGTGGGAGAATATCATGATGGATTTCGTATCAGGACTTCCTCGATCACCGGCAGGACATGATGTTATTTGGGTTGTGGTTGATAGGTTGACGAAGTCTGCGCACTTCCTCCTTATTCGAGTGAGAGATCTAGTGGACAAATTGAGCAGATTGTACATCCGGGAGATAGTCCGGCTACATGGAGTACCTGTGACTATCGTTTCTGATCGAGACCCACGCTTTACATCGCGCTTTTGGCAAAGTCTTTAGGTGGCTTTGGGGACGAGCTTGACTTTTAGTACAGCTTTTCATCCTCAAACCGACGGTCAGTCTGAGAGGACCATTCAGACTTTGGAGGACATGCTAAGAGCCTGTGTGCTTGATTTTTGGGGTTCCTGGGAGGATCATCTATCATTGGCAGAGTTTGCATACAACAACAGTTACCAGTCCAGTATTGGAATGGCACCGTATGACGCTCTGTATGGTAGACCGTGTAGGTTGCCTATTTGTTGGACAGAGGTGGGAGAGATTGCTCTTTTGAGACCCGACTTAGTACAGGAGACGACGGAGCAGATTGTCGTGATTCGTCAGCATTTGGTGACAGCTCAGAGACGCCAGAAGAGTTATGCAGATCTGAGGAGGAGACCTTTGGAGTTTACAGTGGGAGATCACGTATTCCTGAAGGTCTCACCACGTAGAGGGCTGATGAGATTTGGCCGTCGCGGGAAGCTATCACCACGTTTTATTGGACCCTTCGAGATCCTAGATAGGATTGGGGTGATAGCATACCATCTGGCTTTGCCACCTCAGTTAGCATCTGTGCACAAAGTCTTTCACGTTTCAATGCTTCGGAGGTACGAGCCTGATTCTTCTCATGTTCTGGATTGGACCGAGCTACAGGTTGATGAGGATGTCACGTATGAGGAATGCCGAGTGAGGATTTTGGATACAAAGGAGCAAGTGTTACGGGGGAGAACGATTGCTTATGTCAAAGCTCAGTGGCTTCATCACGGGCTTGAGGAAGCGACTTGGGAGCTTGAGTCTGGGATGCGGGCTAGATACCCAGACCTGTTTACCTCGTGACCTTGTAGAGAATTTCAGGGGCAAAATTCTTTAAGGGGGGAGAGTTGTGAGACCTTGTATCGCTTTATTTTTTTTATATATAAATGATGACGTGTTTCCTTCATGTTATGTATATCATCGATGCATGGTTTATGCTTTAGCATTGTAGAACAGCATGTATAGATGTGTTTCACGCTTTCTCGGACCTTGTTTAGGCTTGTTTGGTTGGCCTTAGAACAGAAATCCCGAGTCCAAAAATAGTAGGTTGCGACCCTTGGGTTCGATCGACAGGTGGGCTTGGTCCAGTCGACTGAACTGGTTTTCTTGAGTTCAGTCGACAAAACCAAGTGGGTTCAGCCGACTAAACTGTGGCGATTCACATTTTTCGAGGAGTTTCAGTCGACTGAAGTGACCTCTTCAGTCGACTGAACTGCTTTTTGGCCGAGTCTATAAGTAGTTCCATTGGCTGGAATGTTTGGAAAAGCTTATTTATTCCATTCTCTCTGCCTTCTCTCTACATATTTGGCCTGCCCGAGTCTAGTTTTTGATGATCAGCTTGTGGATCCCTGCTATTCACACTGCTAGCGTCGTGTTCGGCCGATCAGATTCCTATTCCAACGTGGTTCGAATTTTGAGGCTTTGAGTTTCGACTCACCCAGGTAGGATTCTAGACCCTACTGCTGTATTAGGGTGTTATATGTAATTGTATGCTTTTTCATCGGTAGAAAATGCATAAAATGTCATATTTATGTGTAAACCTTGGTTTTTGGGGTCAAAAGCATATTTTTGGATTTTCTTGGTTTAATACATCGTATGATATTTGGTTTTATGATTTTCAAAGGATGTTCTTGAAAACGGTGAAAAATGTTGGTTTTCGATAGAAATCTTGACACATGGTGTTTTGGAGGTTTGGAGCTCACCTTTGGGTTGAGTCTCAGGTTTTGAAATGTTTTGTTGAAAATGAAAAAAAATATTTTGAAAATGTTTTGTTGATCTCCATGTTGATGGATGGATCTGTATATACATGTATAATGTATATTTGTGAAATATTTTTCGTAGTTGAGCTATGATTCGATTTTTAGAAGATTCTCTAGATGTACTGGGATGACGGGTATTTGGCACGAGTTACCCTCGGTAAAAGTCCAAAAACGTACGGTACCTTCGTTATCCTTCGGGGTAGTTCCCGTAAAGAAGGTCGGTTGGGTGCTCTTGTCCCTCGGGTTTCAAGCCCGTAAAGTTAGCATTTACGTCGTGGTGCTCGGTATAGAACTTATGATTATCTATCCGGTCCCTTGAGGCATGGGGTTTAGATAATGGACATGGATCTATAGTTGTTACCGCTGTCCCCTTGAGACAGAGTCGGTACATAGGACGCTATTCTTCTTTTTCCACGATGGTACATTCCGTGAGGGAATAATATTTTTGGTTACTGTTTTTCCTTAACTATGATTGGTTATTTGCATGTGTTGCAACACCTGGTTTGAATGATGAAAACATGGATTTTATGAAATAAAACCGTTTTGGGAGACTGGTGTAGTCTTATGGGAAAACTTGTGGGTATTGGATGGAAAACTTTTTGGGTTTTGTGGTTAAGTTCGCTCCCACTCTATATGATTGCATATTTCTTGTTTTATAGCTTTATTGTCTGTTTCTATTGGATTTCGGCTCACGGGTGGGATTTTCTGTACAAAACCTTCTTCAGGTGATGATGACATGGATGAGGTGGAGCTTTGGCGGTGCCCGCGGTGGTGGAAGACTTTGATAGTTTTCCTTTTGAGTATGCCTGATCCTAAAGGCAATTGTTGTATACTATAAGGCGATAAACTGTATGCATGTTGGTACTGTATGTTTTTCTATATGAGAGATGTATCTTTTGGGTTTTTCCTTTATTTCAACAGATGGTTTTAATGATATAAAACTCTATTTTATTAAAACTGGTGTTTGGTGGATTTTCACGTGATCCCAGATTTTGAGGCGTGACATATTGACTCATTAGTTTCAAGTGGCGGTATTAATCTTGATGGTCGTAAGGCTAGAGTATTCCAACACAAGGTGGTGATGTGATTTTGAGTTAATAGTCGTTAGTAGATCGGGAAGTAGTCTTCGATGTACATTTGAATATGGCAATGAGTTGGTTTTCGGTGGAGTGACAGTCTTTCCAGACAGAAGTGAAGAATGTTTGAAATCAGTTTCGGTGGTGGGCTAGTTTAGAGACGTATGATTGCTTGTGGAAGTCGTACTCGATGTAAGTTGTATTTTGGAGCCAACTTGTTCTCAAAGATAGACTGGGGTCATGATACCAAAAATTGAAAGTGCGGAAGTCAGATATACCCAAGACTGCCTTTAGGACTTGTTACGAGCATTATGAATTTGTGGTGATGCCTTTTGGATTAATGAATGTACCTGCTGTGTTTATGGACCTGATGGATCGGGTGTTCAGAAGCTTTCTAGACCAATTTGTAATTGTGTTGATAAACGATATTCGGTTATATTGTCGGAGTGAAGAGGAACATAGGGAACAAGTGAAGATTCTTTGTAGGTTTTGAGAATGCACAAGTTGTATGTAAAACTTGGTAAGTGTGAGTTTTAGTTGGACCGGGTGGTGTTTTTAGGTCATGTTGTATTTGGAGAAGAAATTCAAGTGGACCCAACAGAAGTAGAAGTAACAACTAATCGGAAGAGGCTAACTAACGTGACAGAGATACAAACTTTTTGGGGGTAGCTGGTTATGTGATATGATCCTTGAGGAGTTGGTAGTAATCAGTTTAAGATGTTAGTAGGACAAAACAACCATTACTCTAAGTGCAGAACATATGGACCCGGCCTTATCCACACCCTCAATAGAGAACAACTCAAGTAAATAGGACACAATTTTGGAGAACGAGAAGGCACAACGTTAATAAATCATCCTTAATTTTCCATACGATGAAGTACGAGGGAAATTTTGGGGACAAAAATTTGTTTAAGGGGGTAGTTTGTAACGACCCAGTATAGACCCTAGTTGTAATAACCTGATTAATAACGACCAGTGTAAAGACCCTGCTCGGACCCTAGTATTAGTGACAGATAGTTCACAAGTGACTTTTTGCTTTCTTTTTAGCTTAAAATGATGAGAAATGTATTAAATTAAGCATTATGATGATCCAATACTTGTTAAACCAGTAATATACATAATAATATAGCGTTATAGTTTTAAAAAAGTAAACAAATCATTATTGAAGTTCATACACAATAAATTAAGTTAACAAGTCACATATTACCAAAATAACTTAATTTAACTTAAAAGACTAAATCTATTTAATCAATTGCTATGAAAATTATGATAATACATGAGAATACTATATTTATCATAAACATACTAAAATAATAGATCTCTGTTGGAAAAGACACCAAAAAGATACATCAAATTAACTTTTAATGCATTTTCTTGCACAAAAGGGCACGCAAACCAATGCAAAACCCCTTGATTGATGTGAGATCAGGTTTTTGTCCCCCAAATAGCCCCATAGCTGTATTTCCCTTCCCCATATATGATTTGCTCCCTCAAAAGTTGAACCAAATTAAATGAGCCATGTGAAGTGGAAGGGAAAAAACAGAAAAAAAGTACTTATAATTAATATTTTGTCCCCTCCATGTTCCCTAGTCCTTCCCTATATAAACCAAGCCAAACTCCCTCCCTCTCTCTCCCCTTCATATTTCGTGCATATAGAGAGAGAGGAAATCAGATTTGAGTATTATTGAAGTGTTCTATAAGTTTAAGAGAGAAAAAGAAGGAGAAAGGAGGAGAAGAAAAAGAAAAAGGAACCAAGGAGATGTGTTTTGTTTTAAAGCTAAGTCCTTCCATACCCCCATCCTTTGAGCTCTCAAACAAGTAAATAAAATCACTAAACCTTGTGTCTAAGATCTCTCAAAATATCGCCCAACACTTCCCTTTAAACACTCCAAGAACCAAGAACCGAAATCAAACCGAAAATGTATCGTAGTTGGAAATTAGGAGCTGTTATGTTTATGAATGATATGAGATGTTGTTATGTGTTGTTATCTTTGAGTTTGATGACCTCTAAGTGTACTGAAACCTTGATATTAAAGTCTAAAATACAAGCATGCAAAGAAATGGAACAAAAACTTGACATGACATTAGTAGAAGACTTAAACCCTGAGAGACTTGATTTTTTAGAACATAAATGTTTCTGCCCTGAACTTTGGAACGCAATAAACCAATGTAGAAAATTGATCTAAGCATACTCTTTATGTCCAGATTTATATTTTTGTATTATCTTTCATCCAAAGTTGGTTTCAATACATTTTCATAATTAGAACCCAAGATATTGCAATTTGACCAAAGTGTGTCATTTTTTGACCAATCAACACTACCGACTTGGAAACCCTAGTTTAAAGTGAGATCTGAACTTTGGTCAAAACATGAAAGTTGTAGATAACATGTATGTATATATCTACCCACAAAAAATGAGTACAAAATATTGAGATTTGATAAGTCAAAACCCTTTTGAAAGTCTCTATTGAGTTTCAACCCTCAAAGGACACTTCTATCCCATGTTTTTGTGTAACCCAAAATCTCTATTTTTAATAACATATTCCAAAAGTGGTCTACATGAACATTGTAGCTAATATATTGAAGTATTTTTTGCCAAAAAATGAGACCTTAAAGCCTTTGTCCAAAATCGGCTCTGCTGAGTTTTGGCGGCAGACAAAACCTATTTTCTACAATGGCCAAAAAGTCTAACTTGTTCCAAACAACTCCCCTTAGCTCTAAACATAAAACTTGTAGGGAACTTGTTAAAAATAGAACATGACAAAAAATGGGCTCATTTGGACTTGATCTGATACCCCAAAATCGATACCAACAGAAGCATAATTTTGGTAAAATCTTGAGAAAAGTGCTGAACCATTTTTGCTTAAGATGAATTGTTCACCCAATTGCCTTTGGATTTGGCCTTGGTGTTAAACATGATAGTTGTAGAAAATATTTTTATCTAAATGGTGTATAAAAATCATAACTTGATTTCATGTCTAGATACCCCAAAACCTTGTCTTCTCTTTTAATTTAATACTTAATTATTTGCCTTAAAAGTTACTATGTGTGATTTGAGTATCCTTTGCTGTGACACCCAAGTTTAATATGATGATTAGTTGATTAGTGTTTATTTGTGAATATATGATGATTAGAATGAATTCCATTGTTAGTTGTGCTTCAGAATATAAGTTGTTATACCATGAGCATTGTGATTGTGGCACTGGAGACATCTTATGGGTTACCTCCTTATATGTTTTTTAAGTTATATCTTGATATGGTTGATGTGGGGGAAGAAAGCCCTTTATATCTCGATCAGTGAATCCTGGTTGATGGGGGTGTTGACAATGGGCCATATACGTCCTGAGCCGTGTTACGTCCTAAGCCGTATCACGTCTTGAGCCGAACTGCCGCTATACGCTGCAGTGATCGGGAACGCTAATGTACGGAAACGTAACATACGGGAACATAATGGTACCATTCAGATTGTTGTGTCGAGTATGAATAACTTTGGGCCGTGTATGTCCTTAGTCGTGTTACGTCCTAAGCCGTATCACGTCTTGAACCGAACTGCCGCTATACACCGAAGTGATCGAAAATGTTGATGTATGGGAACCTAACGTACTAGAACATAATGGTGTCATTCGAATTATTGTATTGGATATATTAACTTTGGGCCATATACATCTTGAGCCGTGTTACGTCATGAGCCGTATCACGTCTTGAGTCGAACTGCCGCTATACGCCGTAGTGATTGGGAATGCTGATGTACGAGAACCTAACATACGGGAACATAATGGTACCATTCGGATTATTGTATTAGATATGTTAACTTTGGGCCATGTATGTCCCGAGTCGTGTTACGTCCTGAGCCGTATCACGTCTTGAGCCGAACTGCCGCTATACGCCGTAGTGATCGGGAACGTTGATGTACGGGAACCTAACGTACGGGAACATAAAGGTGCCACTCAGAATTCGATTGGTTGATTTATAATTGGGATAGGTTATGTTGAGTTGTCTTTCATGATTCTAAATCTAGGGCATCCCTTGTTATCGTTTTTGTAAATTTTTTGGTATATATTCCCCTTGTACACCCTGAGTACGTCTCCGGTGTTACAAATTTGGTTGGTGTTTGAAATGGTTTATCATAAATATTATTGGGCACCATGGGTTCGCCGCTAGCATTTTGATTTTGATTATTTAGACTTTGGGTTGATGCCAAACGGGCATCCTGGTTCTTAAGGTGGAAATTGTTAGCCCGGAGAAGGGTAGCTGATAATTGGTTGGCCCGCCCCCACGCCGTTGCTATTGAGTAAAATAGCTGTGACATGACGTCCAGCGACGCATTTACTATTTGCAACGAGGTAAGGATAGGTTTGGTGATCAAAGTCCCATCAAGTCTACTTTGGTGATTCCCGGTGTGAAATTCCTGTTATAATCTAGGTGCATGTTGGGTTAGGCATCTGTATTTGATACATGCATGTTTATTGACTTGTCTGCTATCCTGTCATAAATTTGTTTGTCTCCATGACTATAAACTATACCAGGTGTTATATGGTATGTGTTGCAGTGAATTTTGTGCCATGATATTAGTTAAATGGTTGGAGTGTTTTGCTTCTGGACCTTGGCTCATGGCATTCGTGCCACAAGTGAGAAGGAGTTCTTGGAGGGAGTCATCCCAGAGGGAGAAGAAGAGTCTAAAGAACATGGTGAGTTCTAAAAGCACGTGGATCCCGCTGATGCATTCCAAAAGCACGTGTAATTTTTTAAATTTTCTGGTGAAACTGTAATAGTTATGCACTTTTGAATAATTCAGAACTCCTTTATGATATAATAGCTAACACATATAAATATGAATGAATGGCTAGAATATCTTTTTATTTATATTTATGTATGTCCCGACGTGCCCGGAGCACGGAGCGTCACAATATATGTTATTTCTGATGATGCTAACCTTAGTTCTTCAAAAGATTTTTGTGAAGAAAACTTGTTAAACATAGAAAAATGTGTTAAAGATATTTTCATTAAAGAAAAGAAAGAGTCAAATCAAGAGGAAGCTTTAAATCCTCAACAAAATACAGTCCAACTGTGAGACCCTGACCCGTTTTCATTTTCGGTATTTTTCGACGCACGTTTAGTGTTTCGTTTTAGCATGTTTATATGCATTTTTTTGCATGTTCGGGTTTAGATATGCATACGGGATTGGTTCCTGGGGCCGTTGGACGCTGTGACACGGGTTTAAAAAAAAGGATATTTTTGTGGCCTATAAATATCTGGCGTTAGATATTTTCAAAACTTCTCAGCTAAGTTTCCCCATTTTCTCATTGCTATTGGCACGGTGGGCTACGCGTTCATCCAGATAGAATTTCATTCTGATGAAGTTCGATTTTACACGTGGATCGAGGTGTCAAGTTTTTTACACAACGAGGTAAGATCCTAGACTCTCATGTCTTATAAGGGTGCTACGTATAACCGTGTGTGTTTTTACCAGTTGAAAATACATTAAAAATTGATTTATGTTTCAAGAAAATTGGGTTTGGTTTAAAACCATTTTTTTGTTGATTTCGGTTGGATGGAATCAGGTTTTCAGTGTTTCTTTCGAGGTTTTGTGGTAATCTTGGGCTTGGGTATGTCTGAGGGTGTCGAAAGGGAGCTTGGAGGCTTTGATTTGGGTTTAGAAGTGGAAATTTCAAGTATTATTGTGAAAAGAAGTAGTTTTGGGGGCTAGAACTCAAAACAAGAAAAATCTTGGTTTTTCTTGGGTGCCTGCTCGCTCGAGCGCCTAATGTCTGCACGAGCAGACTAGTTGCGCAGGGCCATTTTTTTTTTATCATATCTCCCTCATTTGGACTCAGAATTGGGTCACTTTTATACTCAAATTGAAGCCCTGAAAGTCTTATTTCCAATGACACATCTCTCATAATAAACTTCTTTTTATAAAAAACGTTATGATCAAAAGAGTGAGGGTAATTCAAAATTTCTTAACCGTTTTTTACCTATTTTTCGCCGAATGCTTTGAAAAAGGTTATTTTTCATCCTTATTGAAAATTTTTATCAAGTTTCGTGTTCCTTGGGGAGTTTTGTTGTTTTTGTGGTGATGTGGTGCCCTTTCAGTCAATTGGGTTATGTTACATGTATGTTGTAACATGTTTTTCGGCGTTAGAGCCGTGTAATGTAGGCCATTTGGTGATTATATACAATGCATGTATGGTTAATTTTGAGAGTGTATTCTCGGTTCAGTGTTATGTTTGGTTGTTTGTGGTGTTTCACGTGACCTAGAGTTTGAGGCGTGACAAAATGGTATCAGAGCTCTGGGTTTGAATACCTATGAGCTGTGGCAAGAGGGTGTATCCCGTGTGAGATTGATTGCGTGTGCTTAGTTGCATGTGTTTAGATGCTTTGATGACATGAGCGTGTCAGCAAGTTAGGTAGGTGAATGATGTGTATATGTGAGCATAGGGGTTGAACTGTAGGATTGATTTGTCCTGCCTTTGGGCGTTTGGATTAACACACTAGGGAGCCAAGTTAGAAACGCGTTTTGCTGACGTAATTTCTAGTAGGAAATCTGAGTAGGTTATCCAGATTGACACGTCATTCTTGTCGGTTCTCCTCGGTATGTGGGGTTGGTTTAGCATGAACCTATGTGCTTACGAGTTAGCATGGTTATGTGGTTAGCGTTTATGTTGATGTTGTGTGTTGCATCTTTTGTTCTGTCTTTCCTTTCATATAGACGTGATGTTTGCGCGGAAAGGGTGAGGTTGTGTTCGAGGCTATGGCCGTGGGTTTGGAGTTGGTGGTGGACTCCGGGGGTGATGTGCTGTGTTGAGACAGCAGTTTGTGAGCATGTAAGGTTAGGGTGAGTTGTAGATCCCGTGTCTTTAAGATAGTTGGCCGTTGTTTAGGATGCCTGACCTTGCTTGACTATATCCTAGGAATGGTTTGGCTGACCATCTCGTGTACCTATGTCGATTGTGATCAACGGTTTGTTTTCTTCTGACCTTGAGTTGAATTTCGGGGAAGAAATTTCTTTAAGGGGAATAGAGTTGTGAGACCCTGTTCCGTTTTCTTTTTTGGCGTTTTTTGACGCGTGTTTGTCGTTTTCAATTTTGCATGCATTAAATGCTTTTAGATTCATAATCGGGCTTAGATATGCATGCGGGGTAGGTTCCCGGGGCCATGGGATGTTACGGTGAAAATTTTGAAATATTTCAAAAAAAAGATATTTTTGAAGCCTATAAATATCTAGAGTTAAATATTTTCAAAAGATATTTTAAAACTTCTCAACAAAGTTTTCTTTTTCTCTCTGCCTTCTCTCTAACTTCTCGGGGGACCGGGGCTCAATTTTCGACGATCCAACAGCGAATCCCTGCTATTGGCACGGTGAGCTACGCGTTCATCCTGGTTCGAGGCATCGAGTTTTTAACTTATCGAGGTAGGATCCTAGACTCTCATGTCTTATAAGGGTGCTACGTGTAATCGTGTGTGTTTTTATCGGTTAAAAATGAAAATCGATTTATGTTTCAAAAAAATCGGGTTTTGGTTTAAAATGGGGGTTTTATGTTGTTTCGGTTGGATGGAACCAGGTTTTGAGTGTTTCTTTCGATGGTTCTTGATGTTTGAGTTCGTGTATGTCCGTGGGTGTTAAATATATACGAATCGGTAGGTTTGTGAGAGTTTTAAAGCATCATAGTGGGTGTTGGAGAGTTTGGGGCTTAGAACACCAAGAACAGGAAAATCTGGATTTTTCTCGGGTGGTAGCTCGCTCGAGCGCCCGACATCCGCTCGAGCAGACTAGCTGCATAGGACCGTTTTATTTTGATGTTATCTCTTTCATCCAGACTCGAAATTGGGTCATTCTTGTACTCAAATTGAAGCCCCAAAAATCTTCTTTCCAATGCCACCTCTCTCATCACAAAATTCTTTTTCTAGAAAATGTTATGACCAAAAGAGTGAAGGTATGTCAAGATTTCCAAATCGTTTTTCACCTGTTTTTGGCCGAACGTTTGGGAAAGGTTGTTTTTCATCCTTGGTGGAGCTTTTTATCAAGTTTCTTATTTCTTGGGGCATCGTGGAATTGTGTTGGGAGCGTGTGTGTGTCGTGGGTTGTGTAGGGTGCGTGTTGGACATGTGGGAGTTCGTGTTGCGCGTGTGTGGTTCCGTGTTGGCCGTGTTGGGCGTATGTGGGTTTGTATTGGCTGTGTTGGACGTATGTGGGTTCGTGTTGGCTGTGTTGGGTGTGTGTTGGTCTGGGTTATGATGTGTTGGTGGTTGGGTCCTTGGTTTCTAATTGGTTTTCAATGGTACTCGGTTGATTGATTATGGAATTAATCGATTGAAATACCGTTGGATTCTTTTTGGGGTTCGATTGGTCGTGTTGTAGCCTCGGCTTTTGTGTTTGTGTGGTTGTCCTCGGGAGCTCGGGTTTGTTTCTTCGTTTGGTTTTTCACCTAGTGATGATCGCTTGAGCGGTGGTTAAGCGCTCGAGCGGTGGAGTGGCAGAGATGTATGTCGGTAAGGGACCGCTCGAGCGGTGGAGTGACAGAGATGTATGTCGGTAAAGGACCGCTCGATCGGTGGTTGTGCGCTTGAGCGCTTGAGTGGTGTTGGCCTTCGGGTTAAGCTTGGTTTTGTGAGTTGTTGGTTGTCCATGTGAGTGGATGTCGGGTAGTTTGACGGGTGGCGTCATGATATGAAGTATATATGGCTATGTGCATTTATAACTGGCTTTGTGCATTTATAACTCTAATTTATTTATGTACGGATTATGTAAGTGGATTACATGGCTTGATGTTGTTATGTGTAACGTGATTTATACTTTAAAATACAGAGTTTTATAGGCACGTATGTGTGGATTATGAGAAACGGATGCATGTGGTGCATATTGCATGAGTTGCAAGTGTTGTGTGAGTCGCGTGTGTAGCATGTGACGTGATTTGTAAAACATAGTGATAGTACATAATTTTATGCATTAAATCCTTATTTGAGTTTGCATATGTATATGGAATGGGATAGACAAGCTTGTGGTTCTGTGAATGTTAACCCTGGTTAACAATGCACGGGTGCGTGTGTGGGTGCGTGTGCGCTCTGTCGGCTGGAACGAGGTCCTGACGAGGCACTTATGTGGGTGTATGTGTGTACGCTTTGTCGACTAAAACGAGGTCCTGATGAGGCACTTGTGTGCGTGATATCTGAAGGGTTGAAACGAGACTCTGAAGAGACACGTGGGCATATATTGCATGTAATGCATATCGGGACGCATAGACCATTCTTTTAAAGGAAAATATATTAATGGCCTATGGGAGTCAAAATACAAGAATCGTTTTCAGGGCTCTTGTGAGTCAAAAAAATGATTTTTATCCTCGCTTTCCCATTGCTTGTGAAAATTGTTTTCTGGCTCTGATGAGTCGTGATCTAAAACTATTTTCAAATTGTTTTAATGACTTGAAAGAGAGTCAAAAATATGCACCTCATTTTCCTAGCACGTTTAGCTTATATTACATGCTTGTCTAGTTTCTACTGAGCTTTAGCTCACGGTGTGGGATTTGATTTTCTTCAGGTACCGGTCACGCAGGTTGATCCTGGGTTGGTTGCTGGAAAGTTGGAAGAGTTGTAGTCTTCCTTTTTGCTAGTTTGTTACATGTATGTTGTAACATGTTTTTCGGCGTTGGAGCCGTGTAATGTAAGCCATTTGGCGATTATATACAAT
>JAULJZ010000001.1:5096972-5134705 GCA_032270985.1 Heliamphora pulchella | reverse complement strand
ATAACTTGCTATGAACTTTGGTGTCTTAGAGTGAAAGTATAGTTATCTTAAAGACTTGGGGTCGAAGTGTGATTATTTGAAGTTATGGGATTTAGGTCTTTGAGTATAATTTTCTTTTCACGTTGGGGCTTGGGTTGGATTTTCTTATTCTTTGGATTTGGAAGTCGGGTTTTGCGGTAATAAGACAACACATATAGATTGTTGGGTTCAAAAGGTTATGAGGTCAGGTCAGCATTTCTTAAGAAGGTTTTGGGGCTCGGAGTTTCATTTCAAAGTTTAGCTCTTTAGAGTTTTGAGTGAGTGTTCTTAGGGTAACTTAATGATCTTCGAGATTCGAGGGCTTTCTTTTTATTTTAGGATTTTTGATTCTTGGGGTCTGATTTTTAGGTTTTGATCATGTTAAGATTTTAATTTTACTATGACCTAATATCCTATCAGTTTACCGTCACTAATCCTATGGTTTAGAACCGGGTCCTTACATCCCTACTGGGTTTTTTCTCTCCCTCACTAGGTACAAGAGCTTGCGGGGAAAGATTTAGAAAAACCAAACCTTGAGACTCTTGAATCTGTGTATCCGATGATAACATCTATTCTAGTCTAGTTGTCTCCCCCTGAAGAGATGTCGTAGGAGAGCGAAAAAAGGACTCGGACAACCAAAAAGCAACATTCATACTGACAAAGCTTTTGCGGGTGACTGGATCATAGCATTTATAACCCTTTTAAGTAGCAGAGTTGACAATGAAGACACATTTGAGAGCTTTAGAGTCCAATTTTCCATCAAGGTGTTTGGTGCATGAACAAAACAGGTGCAACCAAAAATTCAGGGTGGAAAAGAGGAGACAGGTGGAGACCCGGGAAGAAGGTCCAAAAGGATTTTGAACTGAAGAACACTAGAGGGAAAACGATTGATAAGATAAGCCGCAGTAAGTATTGCCTCACCCTAGATGGACTTGGGAACATGCATAGTAATAAAAAGAGAACGGGCAACCTCAAGAAGATGACGATTTTTATGTTCAGCAACTCTATTTTGTTCAGGAGTGCGTACACAACTTGTCTGGAAAAGAATACCATGAGCCTCTAGATAGGCACGAAAATCACCATCAAGATACTCAGTCCCATTATCAGTTTGGAGAATCTTATTGTTGGCATCAAACTGGTTGCATACCATGCGGTGAAAAATTTTGAAAACAGGCAAAGACTTCATTTTTAGTGTGAAGCAAATAGACCCAAGTAACACGGGAATGACAGTCAATAAATGTAATAAACCACCAATAACCAGAAATAGAAGTAATAGGCGAGGGACCCCATACATCAAAATGAATAATAGCAAAAGGAGAGTCACTGTGTTTATTCGCTGAAGGATAAAGAGAACGTTTGTGTTTTGCAAATTCACAAGCCTCACACAAGAAATTATTTCTAGAACAATGTTTAACTAAAGATGGAAAAAATCTCTAAAACTCCAAAAGAAGGATGCCTCAAATGGCGATGCCACTGAATTAATTGTCGAATAAGGACTCCAGTATCAGCATGGAGAGCCTCGTCAGACTGTGAAGGTGCAATGGAAGCAGAGGACGGAACATCCAGTAAGTACTGGCTACAATGTGCACTACCACTACTAATCATTCTGCCCGTCTCAAGTTCCTAAAAAACACAATAAGTGGAAAAAAAGGTTACAGAACAGTTTAAGGAACTAGTAAGACGACTGACAGATAAAAGGTTAATAGAAAAATTTGGAACATGAAGGACAGATGATAGACAAAGTAAACAAAAGTAATGAATAGAACCTTTGCCAGATATAAAAGATAAAGAACCATCGGCTATTCTAACCTTATTTTTACCAGAACAAGTGGAGTAAGAAGAAAATAAAGTAGAAAATCTGGTCATATGATCAGTAGCACCTGAGCCAATGATCCAAGGAGTATGAGAGGCGATCGCACTAAGTGCAATAGGAGATATACCTGAATAAGTAAAGTTGGTTGAGGAAGTAGAGGCAGTAGAAGAAGGGATATCAACCCGAGTCATCAGGCACCTGAGAGTAGTCAACTCTGCCTCAGAAAGAGAGCCAGTCTCACCAGATGTGCTAGTAGGGATCTTAGAGAGATGAGTGTGGGAGCGAACAGGTCCACTACGTCCACCACCACGTCCACCTCCACATCCGGGAGTAGGACGACCATGTAACTTCTAACAGTTGAATTGTAGAAAATGGATTTATGATTTGAAAAAAGAAGGAGAGATAGAAAAGAAGAAAAGAGACGAGAAGAAAGAGTTTAGGGAAGTTAATCAGCCTCCTTCCCACACATCATTTATATATTCTTTTCTATTTTTATTTTATTTTCTTAATAGGATTCTTGTACTTATTTTTATCTTTGACCTAATAATATATACATGATGTGTGAGTAGAGGAGGCTAATTAACCTTCCTAAACTCTTTCTTCTCATCTCTTTTCTTCTTTTCTATCTCTCATTCTTCCTTCTTCAAACCCTAAATCCATTTTCTACTATTCAACTTGGTATCAGAGCATTTCCGAACTAACTCTAGAAGCATTGTAAAGCTTAAGCTCTGGTCACGCAGCAAAAACGACACGCTGACGTCATATTCCGTATGTTGACGTCAGCGATTGTACGGACGACGACGAACGTCGCTTCTCTGGTTCGATTTGCCTCAGTCCACTGATCGTTGCGACGATTATTCCTTGATTTTTTGGAGAAGATTGATATATTTCGTGATTTTTCAATGTTTTCGCAAGTTTCGGACCCTAGGGTTTTCAATATGGGCTTTGCGGCTTTGTTTTTGGTTCTTGGTGGTTGCGATTCATTCTATGGGTGCCGACTATCTCTTCTCATTTTAGATCTATGGTTGTTTTGTGATTTTAGTCCATTTTTGATAGATTTTTTGTTGATTTGAAGCTCGGCGCCGTCTGTTCGTGGCTCGCCAGTGTGCGATTTTCTTCGGCTCTTGTTTTTGCTTTCTGATGCTCCGAATCCCCTCTACAGGCGTCGAAACTCATGATTCTTCCCAAATCTGGGATTGTTTGATGATTGTGGAGGGATTCTTTGCTGTTTAAGGGTCCGCAACACCCTTTTTGCTTCAGTGCTGCATTGGTTTCTGGTTCAGTTCTCTTCTCTTGGTGTTTGCAACTACTTGGAATTATTGGTGTGTCTTTTTGGTTGATCTCTCGTTGTTTGGCTCTCGCCGGTTAATTTCTGAGTTGATTACACTTGCTTCTTGAGTTGCTATGGCTGAGAAACCACTTAGTGATCTCAAAGATGATGACTTGCCACATTGTGTCACTTGTAAACGCCTTAATGGTGTTAACTATTTAGCTTGGGTACATGCCTTTAAGATTTTTCTGAAAGGCAAATAGCGGTTGAAGTACATCATTGATCCTCCTCCACTCAAAGGGGATCCTACCCTTTCTAGTTGGGAAACGATTGATTATATTGTTATGGGCTAGCTGTGGCATAGTTTGGAGACTCATATTGCTACTACAGTAGAGTTCTGTGATACCTTTAAGTAAATCTGGGACTCTCTTATAGATTTTTTCTCGAACTAGAGCAATGTATCCCGTGTTTATGAGTTCTATAAGCAGATTTTTGCAACCAAACAGACTGGAAAACCTTTATCTGAATATTGCAGTAAGCTCAAGAGTCTCTGGGATCAATTATTACAGTATCGTCCTTTCACTACTGACTTACAGCAACAGAAGCGCCAATGAGAGGACTTCATGATTGCCTCCTTACTTTCGGGTTTAGATTCTAACCTTCGTGGGTTTAAGGACCAAATTCTGGCTAGTGAGAGTTTGTCTACTGCATCGAATGCATATTCCCGGTTGTTACGTTTCTCGTTGGGCCAATCTACTAATATCCTTAATCCGCCTGCATCTGACTCGTCTGTCTTAGTTTCTACCCATGGCGGTCATGGTTCCTTTCGTGACATTAGCCGCGGTAATTGGGGTGGACGTAATTTCCGCGGTAATTCTTGAGGTGGTGGTCGTAGTAGTGGTCGTGGTGATAGAAAATGTGGTCACTGTGGTGGTATTAATCATACTGAACCGTATTGTTGGGCTAAGTATGGTAAACGTGATTATGTTAATCAAGTTACTGATCACACGCCTCGGTCCGCTTTTGATTCTAGTAAGCTGCCTTTAATTTCTGATTCTCATGGTGCTCTCACCACTCAACTTAGCGAGATTGTTTAGACATTACAATATGTTTTACCTCCATCTTTCATGGCTACTTTAGCCAATTCAGGTAATGTTGTATGTGCGGCTCTTATATTTCCTTTATGGATCCTTGATTCTGGCGCTCTCAACACCAACAATGGTCAATAGTATGACGAGATTTACCATAATGTTCAGAGCGCAACTGATCTCGGGCTACAGAGCCATTCTTCTCCCCATATTTGGTATGATTGGGATGGCCTATGCGAGGAATAGAAGTGACTGAGAGAGTGGCTCCGATTGAGAGAGAGAGAGAAGAGAGAGAAGTGGAATCGAAAGTAAGGGAGTGGCTCCAGTCGATTAGGTTAGGGCACTCAAGATTCTCTCCAACAAAAGTTACACAAATGGATCTGGAGGTTAGACTTGAAAGTTCCTGCCAAGAAGAAACTACACCATTTTAGTTAAATTATTTTACTAACAAATATCCTTTGATGGAAATTTATTATCAGTTTTTCTTTATTCATATTCGTCCATAATTGAATTCATCAAGCATCATAGAAGCCATTTTATAACAAGTAATGTAACTATTTATTTGAATTCTTGTTCACTCATAATTATATGGACAGCCCTAAACTGTGAGAACGCTTGTTAAGAATCTTAGAATGGTTGTATATTCTTCATGAAAGTGTATGCTGTAAAGAATGTAAACTAATGTTAGGCTTGGTTAACCAATGTCCTTAGGGCACTCGTTTGACAAGATCCTTATTTACACATTTAACTTTTCTCTGCATTACCTATGACATAATATGACATATTTTTGTGCTTTGTAATCTATCAATTTAACTAAGTTTGAATTAGTTATTCCGCAGCTCAATGACTTTGACATCGATGTCATGTATCCAATCATGGAACAGACCCAAAAAAATGTGAATTTCTATGCTACATGCCTACATGTATTAACAATTGAGTTGTTCTGAGCATCCATTGACTAGGAGGCAATTTATCTTACAAACTCAATTAACTGAATGTCATCTTAGTTGGGAGGCAACTGAAGAAAATTCTAATGCATATTATCATGATTGAAAAATCAATTTAAAATTGAAGATCCTTTATCATGCTTTTGAAATATCAATTTAAAATTTCCCTTGGTTCTTTTTATATATATGGTTACAGGGTGTACCAGAAGCATTAATGAGAGCGGGGGCTGTATACAAATATGATTTGTCCCTTCCTGTTGAAAGGATGTACGATCTTGTCGAGGCGATGCGAATACGTCTTGGTAACCTAATTATCATTGATATTAACACCATTTTGCTGCGTATTCCCATCTTGGTGCTGTGGTTGGATATTCCTTCTTATAGGGATAATTGGGATGCGACTGCATTGCAGCAGGGGGTGTTGTGGGTATGGTTTTTACCAGGGAAAGAATGGAGGGTGTTTAAAAAAAAAAATGAACAATTTTCCTCCTTGTTGTAAACAACTGCTTATTGTTTTACATTACTTCTGTGTAGTCTTCTGATCTATCTTGTTGAGCTTTGGATATCTCAGAATGCAAACATTTTTTCCCTTTTTTTTTACCTCCTTAACCTTTTATTGAAAATTTCTAGGTCCAGCAGCCAAAGTAGTCGGATATGGACACCTTGGAGATGGTAACTTGCATCTTAATATATCACTTCCAGAGTATGACGATTCTGTAATTCCCTTGTTCCTGCTCTGTTCTCCTTGTTTTTTCCTCAATTGATTGATTCCTAATTGAAGTGTAAATGTTGCAGGTTTTAGCCCAAATTGAACCTTTTGTCTATGAATGGACATCTAAGCACCGTGGGAGTATCAGTGCTGAGCATGGCTTGGGACTAATGAAAGCCAATAAGATTCACTACAGTAAATCTACTGGAAGTGTGAGTCCTGTAGAGCTAATATGTTATACGTCATCCTTCCTGGGTGGTTATAGTTTTCTAGCTTCTAAAGGGATTTTAAAAGATGGAACTTCCTATGAGATATGAACTTCTTTTGCAACATAGCATGATTTACACACACACACACACACACACATATATATATATATATAGAGAGAGAGAGAGAGAGAGAGATTGCTATCACATCCAGCACTTTTTTAGGCTTTAGGAAAAGGCCAAAATTAAATTGAAGTTGTAGTTTATTTCATGCTGGAATTTTCGATTTATGATTGAAGGGTAACTAGATTCTCATTACTTTTAAAAAAAAGTTTTCAATGGCTGAAAAGATGACAACAACAGCCAGGTCTCGCAAAAAAGTTTTTGATCTTTTCATATCGCGTGAATATCATATCTAGGCAAAACTATTCAAAAAATGAAATAAAAAATTAGCAAGGGCCCTATAATGGATTAAGATAATATATAACTTTCCTTGTTCATCTCTTCCGTATGGTGAAGCAAAGTTCTCTATATGTTTATATCTTTATAAATAATGTAATTTTAAATTATTGGTGTTATTCAACATGACCAAGCTCCACTTGGTAGTACTTAAAGCCTTTTCGCTTAATAGATTAGGTCCCAAGCGTGTGTGTCCCGCTTAAGCAAGTGTTGCGCATACCTTAGGGCATTTTGGAAAATGGGTAAGGGGGCTGCATTGAAAAATAAGTAATAGTTCCTACGCTTCCCTGGACTAGCACGAGAAAAGAAGTTAGCACAGGATTGTAGGCTTAGATTAGCAACTTGGAATATGGTAACTTTAACATGTAAAATAATAGAATTAGTCGATACTATGATTATAGGAAAAATTAGTATAGCGTACTTACAAGATCCTAAATGTGTCGGGGGCAAATAAAAAAAGGTTAGATAATATAGGGTATAAAATATAGCAATTTTTATATGGGGGTCTTATATGTAAGATTTTTAAAAGAATTAGTCTATTTCCATAAATATTTTTTTAAAACCAGGTCCCATTTTATGTTGCAATACCCAAAATGCTCCTAAAATCATTTAAGCATCAACCAAACATCAAAATCCTAGCTCCCCACCGCCGATCTCCTCCTTCTTCCCTGGCGCCAACCCCGTCACCAATCTCCTCCTTATCCGGTGCCGACCTCAACGACCTTATATTTTTCGCCAACCGTTGACCACCAAACCTCTACTGCCGACCTCTCCCCTTGCCGTCGACCGTCGACGTTCGATCGAGCACAACAGCAGCAAGTTCATGAGGTGATTTTGCCTATCGAAAAATGCAACGATGGAGGGTCGTCGCAGTTCGTCGATGGAAGGAGAAGAAGAAGGCAGTTTTCTCTCTTTTAACTGAGAAATTTCTCGGTTTAAATTTATCAAGAAATTTTCTTTTTAACTGTGAAATTTCTCAGTTTAATTTTCTTGAGAGATTTCTCTTTTAACTAAGAAATTTCTTTTAACTGAGATATCTCTTTTAACTGAATAATTTCTTAGTTTATGTAGATGAAGACGAAGACGATGCCAGAGAAGGAGTTTGCTGTTAGTGAAGAGAAGAAAAGACAAAGACGGCGAAGAGAAGAAGACAAAGACAGCGCCAGAGGAGTCGGTGGCGTCGGTGTTGGGCGCCGGAGAAGGAAATTATCGTCGGCGCCGGAGAAGAAGAATGAGATCACCGGCTAGGATTCCGTTCCATTGGTGATACTGCTAGGATTTTCTGTTGCATTAAGTATTAGTAATGTCCGGGTAAAATTGTCATTTTAGAAATATATTTTGAAGTAAGGCTGGAGCTTTAAGAAAATTAGTAGTGAGACTAGATCTTCTACACATCTTGTAAAAGGGACTAATAATTAATTAATCCTATAATATATTATACTGAGAAAAAAAGATATAGAAATGGTATAGTAATAATAGTAGCTAGACATTTTTAAGATAATGTAGTAATAGTGCAAAATGGAGATAGGATCATTTTAATCAAACTTGTAATTGTAGAAACCATAGTTAGATCAGTGTCTATGCACCTCAGGTAGGATTCATAGTCTTAAAAATCAACCATTACCATTGCGCAACGTCGTTACGTATAGGTTTGGTGTCTCTCCATACCCGTTACGGCCGATTTAGCAGTGATGAAAAATCGCATGCGTAAAGGCCATTACATTCACCGTAAAGCCCATTATTACGGCCGTAAAGGTCATTATTGAGCCATTACGGCCGTAAAGGTCCATTATGGTACCGCTACGGCTGTTATAGAGACTATAGTGTCTCTTCAGACTGTGAATCAATTGAAACCATTGTTGGGCGCAATTTTTTCCTCCCTTTTCACTAAAAAGGTTTTCATAGTATCCAAAAATCTCATACATGCCCGGGTGACCCTTAATTTGAAAAATTTACATCGTTTATTGTATTTTTTGACTTTCAAGAATACAAAATATCTATTTATTGTAGTTGAAATTTTTTCAAGATTTATTTGAAATAAGATTAACATCTTTAAATCTTATTTGTTTAAGGTTAGGTTTATATATTTAATGTTGTATTACTTTAGATTTATATTTTTTTAAATTGCTTGTTCAAGGTGTATGCAAAGTTGCAAACTAAGTTTAAAATCTTTAGATTTTTTATAGTTCTAAATAAGATTCGTATATTTAATATTTATTTTTTTTTTATTTTCCTTAAAAAAAAGTCAAATATTAATTTCGAAAAAAATCTTATTCTATATCTATGCAAAGTTTAGAATATTTAGATCTTGGTATTTTTAGGTTAAATTCATATATTAAATATTGCATTACATTTTTATTATTGTTAAAATTTATAAAAATAGTTTTTAAAATATTTGTTCAAAATCTATATAAATAAGTTTAAAATCTTTAGATCTTAGTTGTTTTATTTTGTGTATATTTAACGATGTATTATTTTTTAAAAGTAAAACTACTATAAAAATTAAGATATATATTAGATCATGTTTAGAAAATGAACAAAATTCACCAAAATAATTTTAAACTCTAATAAATATAATTTTGGAATAAAAACACGCCTATTAGCTAAAATCTAGTGCGTTGTGCGAAAAAGAAAAAACTTCATATCTCCTGTTACCTCTATCATTACTCTGCGACCGTTACGCCCCCAAAACTGTCTCTGCTACCGTTTTATTACAGAAAGTACTACCGTTATTTATAACTGTGGTAGGATTGGATAACCATTCGAAAGGATAATTTGGATCAAATAGATGAAATAGTGCAAAAAATACCTATAAAAAGGAAGGTAATTATGTGGAGATTTAAATGGGCACATAGGAAACAAAAGATAAGGATATGAGAATATTCGTGGGGAATTTGGTTTTGGTGATCAAAATAAGACAATTGAGGGGATCCTAGATTTTGCAGTGCCATTTAATCATAATTAACTGTTAAGTTAGGGGGTATTACTGTACTTTTGGTGTTATTTTATAAATAACAATTGTAAAGAGGTAAACCCTAATTTTCTGGGTTCTCTCTCATTTCACTATTACAATAATTTTCTCTCTCTCTCTCTCTCTCTTTTTGTCTTACATCAATTCTAACATGGTATTAGAGCACGATCCTTTGTAAAGAAAATATAGTGTTTCTTTGTTGGTCTTCTTGTGTTCGTTTTTTTCTTATTTTCTGAAATTGTTTTGTAAAAAAAAATACAGGAGAGGATCGAGATGATCAACTAATCCTACCGATCAATGCGATGATTTTTCTTTCTTTTTTCTAAAAAGTTTGAAATTTTTTTGATTTTTTTCGATTTGTCGCCGCCGCCTAGGGTTTCATCCCAAATTGCAATTGCGGCATTTTTTAGTCTTGATCAATAGCTTTTTCTCACTCCACGGGTGCCGATTAAAGGTATTCAAGGTTTTCTAAGGATCGATTCAACCTTTTTTCATGTTTTTTGGTTGAATCGCAGTCGCGCGACTTGGGTATCTTCGCAATACACCTGTTTTAGCCTATTTTTGCTTCGATCGATGGTCCTTCTCTCCTCAAAGGGCCGACTAGGGTTTTAAAAGGCTCTGCAAGGATCAAATCGAACCCATTATCGATTTTAGGTTGCTTTCAAGGTGAAGAAAGGGTTTCTGAGTTGATTTTGAGTTGATTTCAACAGATTTCGGCTTGTTTTGGGGTTAGTTAAAGCTCGGCCAATCTTATTTGAAGCTCCTTGGGTGTTGGTAAACTACCACACGTCGCGGCTAAATCTGCTATGTGGTCTCTCTGCTTCTGCTTGGGTTTCTAGCTGTTTCTGTGGTTCTTTTTTGGTCTTGCTGCAATTTGGTATGATATTCTGGCTATTTGTGGTACTCTAGTTGTTCAAGTCTACTAGATTTGCATCTGTTTATAGTTCCTTGCTTCTGTCTATTTCGTCTTACTTGTTCTTGGTTTCCCGTGACCATATCTAATACAAGAAAGCCTTCTGATAGTCATGAAGATACCGGATTGATTCGTTTAGGGACTCCTACTGATAGTCCATGTCTTCAGATCAATCATGTTAAGTTGGATGGCAGCAATTATTTGATCTGGTCTCGTGCCTACAGTTTATCCATCGCTGCTCGTGGTGTATCTGGGTATATTACCGGTGAAACCAAACAGCCAACCGTTGTGGGACCTACTCGTGCTTGGTGGATAGAGGAAAATGCTCTTGTCATGTCCTGACTATTACACTCTATGCAGCCCTCCATTAGTTACAGTTTTTTACTTCTGCATATTGCACATAAAATTTGATCTACTGCTACTTAGACTTATTCTCAGACTGGCAATGATGTCCAGTTATATGAGTTGAGGAAAAAACTCCGTGGGTTAGATCAGAAAGACCAGTCCTTGATTCAGTATTACGCTGAGTTGATTAGCTTGTGGAGTGAGATTGATTATTATCATGACTTTCAGGCTGTTTGTACTACTAATACTGTTGCTTTTTAGAAGATGGTAGAAAATGAGCGGGTGTATGACTTTCTTGCCAACCTCCATGTTGACTATGATCCGATCCGTGTCCAAATTTTGGGTCGTGATCCGTTTTCCACCTTACGACAAGTAAACGCTTATGTTCAGCAGGAAGAGAGTTAGCCGTCATGCTATGGTTCCTCCTCTCAGTCAGGAGCGCTCTGTGTTAACTATCATGTCCTCACTTGGCTAGGCCAACCCATCAAATCTGGGGAGAAGAATGGTTCAGTAACCTGAGATCAGCTGCGTTGTGAGCATTGTGGTAAATCCCGTCATACTATTGACCGTTGCTGGAAGTTACATGGTCATCTTACTCCGAGATGTGGAGGTGTACGTGGTGGTGGACGTGGTGGCCCTATTCGCTCCCACGCTCATCTTTTTGAGATCCCTACTACCACATTTGGTGAGACGTGCCCTCTCTCTAAGGCCGAGTTGACTACTCTCAGGCGCCTGATGGCTCAGGCTGACATCTCATCTTCTACAGCCTCCACTTCTTTCTCTAACTTTGCTCATTCAGGTATATCTCCTATTGCACTTAGTGCCATCGCCTCTCTTACTCTGTGGTTTATTGACTCTAGGGCCACTTATCATATGATTTGCTCTTCTACTTTATTTTTCTCTTACTCCACTTGTTCTGTCAAAGATAACGTTAGAATAGCCGATGGTTCTTTATCTTCTATATCTAGCAAAAGTTCTATCAAGTGCTCTTCTTTGCTTTCTCTGTCATCTGTCCTTCATGTTTTCAACTTTTCTACTAACCTTTTATCTGTTAGTCGTTTTATGAGTTCCATAAACTGTTCTGTAACCTTTTTTTCCAACACATTGTGTCTTTCAGGAACTAGAAATGGGGAGAATGATTGGCAGTGGTAGTGCACATGGTAGCCTGTACTTATTGGATGTTTCTTCTTCTGCTTCCCCTTTACCTTCACAGTCTAATCAGGCTCTCCATGCTGGTACTGGAACCATCCTTTTGCAATTACACCAGTGGTATCGCCGTTTAAGACACCCTTCTTTTAGAGTTTTAAAGAGATTATTTTCATCTTTAGTTAAACATTGTTCTAGAAATAACTTTTTGTGTGAACCTTGTGAACTTACAAAACATAAGTGATCTGTTTACCTTTCAATCAATAAACGTAGTGATTCTTTTTTCACGATTATTCATTGTGATGTATGGGGTCCCTCACCTATTACTTCTAATTCTTGTTATCGATAGTTTGTTACCTTTATTGACTGTCATTCCCATGTTACTTGGGTATATTTACTTTGCACTAAAACTGAAGTTTTTTCCTATTTTCAAAGTTTTCATCGCATGGTCCGCACCTAGTTTGACGCTAATATCAAGATTCTCCGGACTGATAATGGGACCGAGTATCTTGATGGTGGTTTTTGTGCTTATCTCGAGGCTCTTGGTATTCTTTTTCAGACAAGTTGTGTACACACTCCTGAGCAAAATAGAGTCGCGGAACACAAAAATTGTTATCTTCTTGAGGTTGCACCTTCCCTTCTTATTACTATGCATGTTTCCAAGTCCTTATGGAGTGAGGTCGTAGTTACTGCTGCTTATTTTATCAATCATTTGCCCTTTAGTGGTCTTCAGTTCAAAACCCATTTAGAGTTTCTTCACAGGTCTCCACGTCTCCTCTCTTCCACCTCGGATTTTTGGTTGCACCTGTTTTGTTCATGCACCTAAACACGCGGGTGGCAAATTGGATTCTAAGGCTATCAAATGTGTCTTCATTGGCTATTATGCTATCGAAAAAGGTTATAAGTGCCATCATCTAACCACTCGCAAAATATTTGTCAATATGGATGTCACCTTTTGGGAATCCAAATCTTTTTTCCATTCTCTTGAGACATCTCTTCAGGTGGAGCGATCTTGTCTTGAAGAGATGGTACAGTCTCAAGGTTTGTTTTCCCGAATCTTATCCCACAGGCTCTTATTCCTAGTGAGTGGAAGACGAAAAAGACGAAAAAGTCCAGTAAGGATGGAACAGAGCAAGATGTTGATGGACGATTAGAGAGACCGGGCTTACATACTTATTCTCGACGTTCAAAAGATCAGACGACTCGTGTGACACTACCACCTTGCCAGTTGCTACCTCCGTCCTCCGGTTCCAACTCTCCCACTGATCTACCTGGTAATGAGTCTTCTGTTGTTGGCCTTGATACTTGTAACTTACTTATCGCCCTTCGAAAATGCGTTAGGATATGTACTCAATACCCAATTTCTCATTTTGTCTCATATAACTCTTTATCAGCCCCATATCGTGCTTTTGTCTCATCTTTGTCCTCTATACCGACTCTGCGGGTGATAGCCCTGAAAAAGAATGGTACTTGAGAATTAGTCTCTCTTTCAAAAGAGACAAAGGCAGTTGGGTGCAAATGGGTTTTTACAGTAAAGCACAAGGTAGATGGATCAGTGAGATATTCAATGCAAGGCTAGTTGCTAAGGGCTTTACCCAAACTTATGGTATTAACTACCAGGAGATTTTTGCTCCAGTAGTCAAAATAAACTCAATTCGGGTACTCTTATCCTATGTTGCTAATATGGGTTGGCCTCTCCAGCAGTTGGATGTGAAGAATGTATTTCTTCATGGAGATCTAAAAGAAGAGGTATATATGGATGTGCCACCAAGTTTCTCATCTCATGAAACAGAAGGGAAAGTGTGCAAATTGAAGAAAGCCTCATATGGGCTAAAACAGTCCCCTCGAGCATGGTTTGATAGATTCTTCAAAACTATGCTAAGGTTTTGGTACCGATAGAGTCATGCAGACCATATTATGTTTATCAAGCAATACAATAGTAAGATCACAATTCTTATTATATATGTTGATGAATAGTTATGACAGGTAATGATATTGAGGAGGCATCCCGTCTTAAGGCAAACCTAGTAAAAGAATTTGAGATGAAAGATCTGGGGGCGCTACGATATTTTCTTAGAATTGAGGTGGCGAGATTAGACCATGGGATCTGTATTTCCCAAAGAAAGTATATTATTGATCTTCTAGAGGAAACTGGTATGATGGGTTGTCGACCTGTAGATTTACTTATTGAGGTTAATTGTCTTAGTAGTGGTGATAGAGAACCTGGTTACTTGGCGAAGTAAAAAGCAAACAATGGTTGCTAGATCAAATGCAGAGGCTGAATATAAGGCTATGGCACATGGCATTTGCGAACTTTATGGCTCCAAGTACTGTTAAAGGACTTGGGGATTGAGTGCGACAAACCTATGAAATTGTATTGTGACGATAATGATGCCATTAATATTACTCATAACCTTGTACAGCATGATAGAACCAAGCATATAGAAATTGACCGACACTTCATCAAGGAGAAACTGTGCCAGGGGTCAATTTGTATGCCCTTTGTAAAGTCTGCAGATCAACTAGCTGATATTTTTATGAAAGAGCTTAGTAATAAAATATTTCACCCCATTGTGTGCAAGTTGGGTATGAAAAATATTTATGCATCAATTTGAGGAGGAGTGCTAAGTTAGGGGTATTATTGTGCTTTTAGTATTATTATATAAATAACAGTGGCAATGGAGTAAACCCTAATTTTTTGGATTCTCTCTCATTTCACCGTCACAATAATTCTCTCTCTCTCTCTCTCTCTCTCTCACATCAATTCTAACATTAACTAACACTTTCTTTAAAAGTAGAGAATAACATTTAATAATCTTTAATAGTCGGTCTCGTAAAAGTCAAATAGATTGTTTTTTTAAACCGCCTAATATGTAAAGATTGTAAGGTCGTTCATAGAAAGAGTTTAACATCACAATATAGACATATGGTGCTAGATATTCACAATGAGGGGCAACATAAAGTGAGAAGAGATATTAAAATCCCACGAACTAGATGGTGGAATATTAAATGTGAGAAATTAGATATTTTTAAGAACAAAATATGTAAATAAATTAATTACCCAAAAAAATGTGTAAAGAAGTAAGGTGAGATTTAAAAGAAGATACTAATAATATGTGTAGTAGAATGGTGGAATACATTAAAAAGATATCAAAAGAAGTTCTTAGAAAGCTGAATGGAAAATGTCCTTTAACTAACGGAACTTGATGGTGGAATAACGAGATCTAAGGCATAGTAAAAGTAAAGATGGATTCTTTTAAAAGGTGGCAAAATGATAGAAATGAGACAATTTTAGGAACCACAAACAAGCTTGTAAGTACGTTATTTAATAAAATCAAAATAATTAGGAAAATACTTTAAGAGTGAAGAAAGAGTATTCTAGTACCTATATATAAAAATAAATGAGATATTTAAAATTGTAATAACTATAGAGGTATTAAGTTGATGAGTCATACAATGAAGTTATGGGAATGAGTTATTGAACATCGTGTAAGATTAACAACAACGGTGTCATAATCAGTTTTGTTTTATATTTGGTAGATTAACTATAGAAGCAATCTACCTACTGAGAAAATTAATAGAAAAGTATAGAGAAAAGAAGATAGATCTTTATATAATTTTTATGGACCTGGAAAATGCTTATAATAGACTGTCTAGAAATATCATATTATGGACGTTGGAGAGAAATAGGGTGACAAAGGGGTACGTTGATGTTATAAGAAACATGTATGATGTAGATACCACGAGAATTAGATCACCTACAGGAGAAACAAGTGAATATTTTATTACCATAGGATTACACTAAGGATCGGCTTGAGTTCTTATCTCTTTGTTTCAGTTATGGATGAACTGACTAGACCTATTTAGGATAATGTTCTATGATGTATGTTGTTCACTGATGATATGTCTTAATGGATGAGATTAGAAGTGGAGTTAACGCCGAGTTAGAAATACGGAGAGAAATTTTGAAGTCAAAGGTGTTTCAAGTAAGTAGGAATAAAACTAAATATTTAAAATGTAACTTAGAAGGAATAGGAGTATTAATAGTAAAAAGTAATGATTCAAAACCAAAAGTACCTAAGAGTAAATATTTTCGTTATTTAGTTTTGATTATTAACCAAGATTAAGGGTTGTAAATGATGTAACCCATACGATTAAAGTTGGTTGGCTCAAGTGGAAGAGTGTTTACGGAGTTTTATGTGATCGATGGATACCTACAAGATTACAAGGGAAATTTTATAGGACTGCTTTTAGACCATCGATTTTATATGGGACAGAATGCTAGGCTACTAAAAAATATCACATAAATAAGATGAGTATTGTTGAAATAAGAATATTAAAGTGGATGTATGGTAAGACTAAAAAAGATAAAATTAGGAATGAAAAGATTCGTGGAATGGTAAGAGTCATACCAATTGAGGTCAAGTTGAGAGAAAATAGATTAAGGTGATTTGGATATATACAACGTAGACTAATTGATGTAGTAGTAAAGAAAAGCGATAAGATCATGGGTAAGAGAAACATTAAGGGGAGGGAGGGTAGACCTAAATAGACATGAAATGCCGTTTTAAGAAAAAATATGAATTAATATGTCCCTTAACTTAGTAAAATTTGCTAAATGATTCATATAGCCGACCCCAACTGGTTTGAACAAAGGTTTAGTTTCGTTCGGTATGGCTATTCAACATAACCAAATACATGTGTTCTTATATTGAAAAATATCAAAGATGGTCGATAAAGGCCTATATAAAATGCTTTGGTACCATCCTCATTTTTTTGGGTAGCCATAGTAGGTTTATACTACAAGCATTTCAAACTGGGTGGGCAAAAAGAAAAAGAAAAAGAAAAAGAGAACCAATTGGAAGCACTTATTGGAGACAATATTGGTGACGGTTGATTTAGATTGCTTGACCAAGTGATACAAGGGCCATTGATCACATGGGAAGGAGTAATAAGCTTCTAATGAAAGTGGCTGCAAATATGGTGTCAAAGGGCATAAATTAGCATGCTAATGTAAGACGTGTAACTTAGATGACTACTAATTGTAACCATATGGAGCTAATTGATTTAGTTTTTGTTGTTGTGTTTTTGTTAGGGAACCTGCTATTGTAGGACTCTAGTGTGCCAGTATCTGATTTTTCTTCCACCTTTTGAAAAGGTCTCAAGAGAAAAATAAATAAGAATATAATTCTTTAATTACATTAAATATGAATTAAGTTCAGTTGACCTAGTAACCTCAAGGGATTGGTGCCTCCTATGGATCTCCTAATGAATTCTTTAAACTTTGGCACTTTAGATAAATTTTTTGATTTTATCTCTCAACATTTTAACCTAGCAAGTGCAACCATGTAACCCAACCCCAATTGATTGATACACAAGCCTTAATTTGATTTGGTTAAGTGCAACCTATCTAATCATAATGGAACCAGATTTGCAGGAATTATAGAGGTACTTGGCGAAGGAAAGGATTGAAAACTGTTTAGGTTGCAGTGAGGTGTTGATTGAGGTGGAAAACATTAATTTACATTGTTACATTTGATGTTTTTACACTTCAGGATTGCCATGCTGGATCTTTTCTTTTCCAATTTTAGAAACAAGTGTGTGCATTTTCTGCACAATTTTAATATACAGTATTAACATTTGCAGGTGCACTTAATGGCTTCCATCAAGAAGTTGCTGGATCCCAATGGGATACTCAACCCATATAAAGTTCTTCCACCGTCCCTTGTGTCTTAAACTTGCAGTGAGGCAGTTGTTTTGAGGAATTTCTTAAGTTCTACACGGTCACATTACTGCTTCCTTCCTAACAAGTTGTTTTAATAAAGGATATTTTATTTAGTGCTGGAAGTTGGCTTGGGTGACTGAGGTGGGATGTGAGGAATTGCCATGAGGAGCATTTGAGGAAGTCTTCATGGTTAAAGATAAAATATTGTTTCTTGCCGTTCTGTGTGGGAACTAGAGGGAAGCTTAAACAAATTACTCCGATTATCAAAATGCATGAGTCCCAATATCCATACTTTTCTTTGAAATGAAACCACTACCACTACACTGATATGTTTAAGCCATAGAGGAATATCTTTAAGACTAAAGATCCCTCTATGATATCTGAGAGATACTTGTTTGTGTTCCTCAATGCAGTTGAAAATCTACAGGTGCTGTTTGTACATTGCTCAAATTTTTTTTTTTTTTTTTTTTAGGGGTGGGGGTGGGGGGGGGGGTTTAATTATTGTTAGCCCAATGGCTTTTTATTTAGATTTTGATGATTTTCATAATTCATTTTTTAAGAATAAATTGATTTAAAAAGATAATATTTAATATTTCTAAAAAAGTAGTATTGACACAAATTGAACAAATGAGTTGACACCTTTAGCCATATAAGATGACCCATCTCTCAATGGATTAAACACCTAAGTATTCTTGAATGAGAATATTTTGTATTGATTCCAATTGATAATTGAGTCAACACCTTAAGGCAAAGAATATTTGATGATATCAAGTGTATCAACACCTTTGAGCAAATGAGTTAACACCCTAACATATTTGTTGAATATGTTTCAGGTATCAAAAATTAGTGTCGACACAAACAGATTTTGGGTCGACACAAAAGAGCCAAAGCTCTCTATACTCAAAAAGAGCCTACACAGAGTTTGAGTCGACACAAAAGTGATTCTTCACTTTTGTTATTCAGAACTTTGAGTTGACACAAATTGAAAAAGGCCGACACAAAAGTACTGAGCCCGCCTGCAAATTTTGTGAGTTGACACAATTATCTCGAGCCCGCCTGAAGAAATTTTGAGTCGACACAAAAGTTCAAATAAGTCTACACAAGTCTCCCGGGAGTTCTTGTAGATTTTTAGTGTCGGCACTAAAGAAAAAAAAAGGTCGACACAAATTGTTCTCTCCGGAAAGCTGAAGATCTATTAAGTCGACACTAAAACCAAATGTATCGACACAGTTGTGTTAGTGAGAAAAATGCAAAAAATCGTGTCAATCTCTCTGAAGATTAGAGTCGACCCAACCTCTTAAAGATTCATGCCCTAGACATTTTGTGTCAACCCAAAAGTAATTGTGTAAACACCTGCGACAGAAATTCAAATTCACAGCAGAGTTTAACAGTTGGATTTTTGGCGTTTAATGCTCCCACCTACCTTTAACGGTAATGAATCCTCAAGAGCTTATATAAGGAGTTACTCCTCAGTATTTAAAAGACTTGGAGACCTTCTATCAATGTTGTATTGCTCGATTCAAAGTCATATTCTTCAAGCTCTCATTTATTACTCTTAACTCATGCTCTTGTATCTCATCTTTCTGTACTTCTTCATTTACTACCAATTATTTTTGTAAAGAAAGTGAGTAATACTTATTAAATTCTCACATTTATTGTATTCAAGGGTGAGTCACCTTTTGTCCTTTGAGTGAGTGAATAAATCTCATAAAAGAAGAACTCAAAAGATTAGAAGAAAAACAGGGGCATATTTTTCGTATAATCATCTTAAAGTTGTAAAAGGTTTTGAATACCCTCGTAAGCATTCTGGTTTAGTAAAATTCTCAAAGAGAGACTTGAGCAGTGGACGTAGGCTTGAAAGAAACTGAACCATTATAAATCATTGGTGTCTGGTTCATTTTCTCTTTCCTTAACCTCTTTAATATTTATACTACTTTAATCTTTGATTATCTTGCTATATTTGTTTGCACTATTAAAAGATTTTCGAAATGATTTTAAAAATTGTTATTATTTTTTTAAGACCCAATTCACCCCCCCTCTTGGGTTGCGTAAAACTAACAATTGATATTAGAGTTTGGGCTCTTGTTTTTATCTTAACAATCTAAGAGTTTATATAACAACCACTAGCATCGAACCTATCAAATCTGAAGGTCAATCGACCAATAAACCTTCCTTGTTCAATTAAATAAATTATAATTATTGGAATGTTAGAATAAGGATATACATTCAAGTCGTAGATTATGACATTTGAAGAGTTATCATTAATGGATCCATAAGATCCACCAAGATCGTTGAAGGAACAATCTTTTCTAAACCAGAAACTAAATGGGCCAAAAATGACATTAGAGAAATTTAAAAGAATGCTAAAATCATGAATCTCTTATATTGCTCACTTGACCCCAATGAATTCAATAGGATCTCTATATGTGACACCGTCAAGGAAATATGAGATAAATTTAAAGTTACCCACGAGGGAACCAATCAAGTCAAGGAGTCCAAAATAAGCATGCTTGTACATAATTATGAATTATTCAAAATAAAGTATGATAAAATCATTTTTTACATGTTTACTCGCTTTACTGATATTATTAATGGACTAAAATCTCTTGGCAAGATTTATTCCAATACAGAAATAGTGAGGAAAATTTTTAGGTACATACCTAAAGATCTCCAACAAGCTATCCAAGAAGTTAAAGATCTCAACACTCTTAGCTTAAAAGAACTTCTTGAATCTCTCATTACTCATGAGATGAATATCAAGATAGACGATGAGAATGACAACAAGAAGAAAAATTGCATCGTCTTTAAGTCTTCAACTCATGACGAAGAATCTAATGAATACTCCTCAAGTGATGAGAACGAAGATGTGGCCCTTATCACAAAGAAGTTCAAACAGTTTCTTAGAAAAAAGAAACAAGGAGGAAGAAGGTTCTTCCAGAAAGGACACAAATGCGAGCCTACCAAATATAAGGGTGATTCAAGCAAATTCAAAATCGATCACAAGAAAGATAAAATAATATGCTATGAATGCAAAAAGTCCAGACATGTCAAGGCTGAATGTCATTAACTCAAGAAGTAGTTCAAAAAGGGTTTCAAAAAGGCTATGATAGTCGCATGGGGCGAAAATGACGACAGCAGCTCTGAGGATGAAAGAAAAGAAAACGAAGTTGTTAATCTATGCCTCATGGCTAAGGAAGATGACGAGGTAACCCATGACACTCTCTCTAGATGAATTACAAAATATTTTTGAAAATTTGCATGATGAATTGAGAAAAATGGGTGCTAAGAACTCTATTTTTAAAAAGTTAGTTATTTCCTCCTCAAGTGAAATGGAAACCTTGAAAAATGAAAAATTTGCTTTATCAAAACAAGTTTCTATTTTGAAAGATGAAAACAAGATTTTGATTGAAAAGGTTAAATACCTTACCAAAACTGTTTACAAGTTTACTCAAGGAAAAAAACAATTTAGACAAACTTCTCAGCATGAAAAAATGTGTTTTTGATAAAGCGGGGATTGAGTACAAATTAAAGAAGAAACAAAAGTTCTTAAGCCATATCTTTGTCAATGCATCTTCTAATCATACAAATGTTACTTATTTTCACTACTATGAGCATGGACACACTCTCACACATTATCCACAAAGAATATCTTCTAAGTTATTTGTTAAGAAGGTTTGGGTTTCAGATGGAACATATTCTCAAGGAACTAATTCTAAAGGATCCAAGAAAATTTGGGTACCAAAAGTCAAAATTTGATTTTTCTTGTAGGTATGTTTTAAGTCCTCATTCAATGAGAGAATGTGGTATCTTGATAACGCTTGCTCAAGGCACATAACAGGTGACCAGTCAGTGTTTGCATTCCTCAAACTAAAAAATGGTAGATTTGTAACATTTGAAGACAATAGTAAAGAAAAAATCATAGGAATCGGTTGTACTGGTAAAATTTCTTCCCTTTCTATTGAAAATATTTTGCTTGATGATTTGAAATATAACATTCTTAGCATAAGCCAACTTTGTGACAAGGGTCATAAGGTTGTCTTTGATCATGCTAAGTGTATTATTAAAAATTCAACCACTAATAAAATTATTTTTAAAGGTCATAGGTATAAAAATATTTATACATTTAATCTAAATAACCTTTCTAAAAAAGACACCAAGTGTTTAGCCGCTTTAAGTGATAATAGTTGATTGTGGCATAGAAGGCTTGGACATGTACACATGAACTTGATTTACAAACTTTTGAAAAAAGAATTGGTGATTGGGTTACCCCAAATCAAATTTGAAAAAGGCAAAGTGTGATGCATGTCAACAAGACAAACAAGTTAGAAGTTTTTTCATTCAAAAAATGAGATTTCAACTTCTAGACCCTTACAACTATTGCACATGGTCTTATTTGGTCTAACAAGAACTCTGAGCCTTAGAAGCAAGAGATATGCCTTTGTTATTGTTAATGACTTCTCTAGATATACTTGGATGCTTTTTTTAACTCATAAGGATAAAGCCTTTTCCTTATTTGCAAAACTGTTTCGGAGAATTCAAAACGAAAAAGGTTTTCAAATTATAAGTATTCGAAGTGATCATGGTAGAGAATTTAAAAATAAAAATATTAAAAAAATTTGTGATGAAAATGGTATTAATCATAACTTCTCTGCTCCTAGAATTCCTCAACAAAATGAAGTTGTTAAGAGAAAAAATAGGACATTGGAAGAAATTGCTTAAATCATGCTATGTGAAAATAATCTACCACAATACTTTTAGGTCGAGACTGTCTACACAGATTGTTTTATCGTAAACAGAGCGTTTCTCTCAAGAAAACTCCATATGAGCTATGGAATGAAAGAAAATCTAATATCAGCTATTTTTGCCTCTTTGGGTGCAAATGTTTTGTTTTGAATAACAACAAAGAAATTTTGGACAAATTCGACGCAAAATCTAATGAAGGTATTTTCTTAGGATATTCTTTATCTAGTAAAATTTATAGAGTTTTCAACAAAAGGACCCTAGTTGTTGAAGAATCTATACATGTTTTTGATGAAACTAACCTTGGTTCTTCAAAAAAAATTTGTGAAGATAATTTGATTAACATAGAAAAAGGTGTTGAAGACATTTTCATCAAAGTAAAAGAAGAATTAAATCAAGAGGAAGTTTCATATCCTCAACAAAATGAAGTTCAACAGGCTGTTGGATTTTCAAATCTTGAAAATCTAGATTTGTCTAAAGAGTGGAGGTATGCTCATGGTCTCCCAAAAGATCTTATCATGGATAATTTATCTCAAGGTATCAAAACTCGATCTTATTATTTCTTTCCCAGACTGAATTAAAATATTCCGAGAAAGCCGAAAATGATGAGTTTGAACCTTTAGCTATGAAAGAAGAGCTTAATCAATTTGAAAAAAAACAAGGTTTTGACTTTAGTCTCAAGACCTAAGGAGCACTCCATCATTGGCACAAAATGAATTTTTAGAAACAAAATGGATGAGAATGGAGTAGTTCTTAGAATCAAAACTCGATTGGTAGTCCAAAGTTACAATCAAGAAGAAGGCATCGATTTTGATGAGACTTTTGCTCTTGTAGTTTGGCTTGAAGCAATTAGAATGTTACTTGCTTTTGCATGCTTTAAAATTTTTGAACTCTATCAAATGGATGTCAAAAGTGCCTTTTTAAAAGGTTTTATCTCGAAGAAAGTTTTTGTGAAACAACCTCCCGACTTTAAAAATCTAGATTTTTCAAACCATGTTTACAAACTTACCAAGGCTTTTTATGGTTTAAAGCAAGCACCAAGAGTATGGTATGAAAGACGAAACAAATTCTTAACTGACAATGAGTTTTTTAGAGAAAAAGTTAATACCACTCTTTTCATCAAGTCTCAAAGAAATGATATGCTAATTGTCCAAATTTATGTAGAAGACATTATTTTTTGTCCAACTAACGAATCTCTTTGTAAAGATTTTGCTAAATGTAAGCAGAGATAATTTGAGATGAGTATGATGGGAAACTCAACTACTTTCTTAAGACTTCAAATTAAGCAAAACATAAGAGGGAATCTGCATCAATCAAGCTAAGTACACAAGGGACATATTGAAGATGTTTGACATGCTGAAAGCAAAATTCATAGGAATCCTGATGTGTCCTACAACGAAACTTGATAAAGATGAAAATGGTATAGTAGTAGATGAAAAAACGCTATAGAGGTATTATTTGGATCTCTATTATACTTAATTGTTAGCCGTTCTAATATAGTGTTTAGTTTTTGCATGTACGTTAGATTTCAATCTAATCCTAAAGAATTACATGTGACCGTTGTTAAGCACATTTTTAGATACCTCTTAGGTACACAAAACCTAAGACTATTCTATCATAGAGGAATAGCCTTTGAGTTATTTGGCTATTCAAATGCTGATTTTGTCAGATATAAAGTGGATAAAAAATGTACATGTAGAACCTGTCAATTCGTAGGACACTCACTAATCTCTTGGTTTAGCAAGAAACAGAACTCAATAACCTTGTCTACTGTCGAGGCTGAGTACATAGCAACTTGTAGCTATAGTGCACAAGTTCTTTGGATGAAACAACTAGAGGAATATGATTTCTGTTTAAATCATATCCTCATAAAATGTGATAACACAAGTGCAATTAATATATCCAAGAACCCAATACAACACTCCAGAACCAAACATATTGGGATTAGACATCACTTTGTAAGAGATCATGTGCAAAAAGATAATATCGAACTTGAATTTATAGGCACAGATTACCAACTTGCAGACATATTCACAAAACTTTTAAATGAAGAAAGAATATGCTATATAAGATGAGAACTTGATATGTTATGTACTCCAAATTCATGATTAATATTCCATACTAACTATGTCTTTTCAATACATTTTAATGCTTTTGATATTCTTCATTGGTGTGTGAAAAGTGTCGACACCGCTTGAAAAAGTATCGACATATGTGTGCTTGAGTTGACTCAAAATTGTATAGAAGAGGCACTGCAGGAAAAAGTGTCGACCAGTTTCTATATAGTGTCGACTCAATTTCGTTGTCTGACTCTCGGTAAATTTGGGTTGACCTATCGCTTAAACGTGTTGACTCAAATAGCCGAAAGTGTCGGCCCCTTTTGAAAAAGGTTTGACACAATTTCTAATTTCGGACACCCACACTCGCAAAGAAAAGTGTCGACTCAAAAACTATTTGTGTCAACACAAAACATTATACCTATTTAAAAGGCACCGGTCCCCACCATTCGTGTCGTTTCGTTCCCTCTCTTTATAAAACTGTTTGTCTCCCGTAGTTTTTTCCTATTCAAAAAATCGTGTTGACTCGATCTCCTCTCCTCTCTTCGAATCAACCTTCAATCTACCACAATGACCGCACGAACAATGGGTAAAGGCAGTAAATGCACTGGGGATGAAGGTCGTTTAGACCCTAGGGCACATGAAAAGAAGAAAACGTCGACGGCTCCGACGACGACGACGACGACGACGACGGATTGGGCGACCGGTATTAGAATGGCTGAAGTACTAATGTTCCAGTCCAACAAGTACCAGGGTGTGTATTTTCAATCATTCGCAAATCGAAAGGTAATCCTGAGGCTGTAACAACCCTATTCGAACTCTAGTTGTAACAACCCGATTGATAATGACCCGTGTAAAGACCTAGTCCAAATAATAAAATTAGTGACTGATAGCCCACAAGGCCATAGAACACGGAAGAGGTTCGAAACCCTAACTCGACTCGAAAATTCTAAGTTCGATTTAGAAACCCTAAAAAAGTCCAAAACTCAAGTAACAAAACCTTAACACCCGGAGAATCACCCAACATTCTAAATTAAGTAATTATCATGAAATAATAAATTACAAATAAAAAATTCTCATAATTAGAGTGAAATAACTGTTTTGCCCCTAATACAACAAAAAGTGTTATAAACTTAAATTTTGACATGTGGACATTCTAAATCAAGGATTTAAGTTCAATTAAATAGTAAAAGATAAAATAACATCAAAATAATAAAAATGCCCCTTAGTGACCTGCCACATTGGAAGTTGTGCCAAAAAATAATTTTTTGCTTTCTTCTTAGCTTTAAAAGATGAGATAGATATCAAAACATGTATTATGATGATTCAATACTTGTCGAACAAGTAATATACATAATAATATAGTATTATAGACTAACAAAAGAAAACAAATCATTATTAAACTTCATACACAATAAAATAAGTAAAAAAGTCATATATTATCAAACTACCTTAATTTGACTTAAAAAACTATATCTATTTAATCAATTACTATTAAAATTATGATAATTTGTGAGATTACTAAATTTATCATAAACATACTAAAATAATAAGTTTCAATAGGAAAAGACACCAAAAAGATATATCAAATTAATTTTTAAAACTTTTTCTTGCATAAAATGGCACGCAAACTAAGGAAAAATTCCTTGATTGATGTGAGATTAGGATTTTGTCTCCCAAACAGCCCCTAGCCAAAATCCCTCAATCCAAATATGAAATATCTCTTAAAACTTGCACCAAATCACATCAGCCCATGTGAACCCATATGAAGAAAGAAGAAAATGACTTAAAATGCTATCATTGTGTTCCCTAGTCTTTTTCTATATAAACCAAGCCAAACACCCTCCCTCTCCTCTTCATTTTTTGGCCATATAGAGAGAGAAAGGCTTGATGGAGTGTTCTTGAGGTGTTCTACAAGTTTGAGAGAGAAAAGAGGAAGATGAAAATAAGAAAGGAAGGAGAAATCAAGGAGAGGTGTTTTTCTAGAACTAAGCCCTTTCATTCTACCATTCCTTAACCCTCTAAATAAGTAAGTAAAACTTCTAAATTTTATGTCTAATATCACTCAAAATATTCCTCAACTCATCTCTGTAAACACTTTAAAAATCAAGAATCGAAAACAAACCGAAAAGGCGCTGCAGTTGAGAATTAGGGGTGGTTGTGGTTTTAGATAATATGAGATGTTGTTGTGTATTATTATTTTTGAGTTTGATGACTTAAAAGTATGCTGGAATCTTGATATTCATGTCTAAAACATAAGTATGCAAAGAAATGGAACAAAACCTTGACATATCATAAGTAGGAACCTTGAACATAAAGGGACTTGATTTTAGAGAACTTTGCTGTTTCTGTCCTGAACTTTGGAACTCCATAACTCAACGTAAAAAATTGATCTAAGCATGTTCTTTATCTCCAAATTTAGATTTTGTGTTATCTTTCATCAAAAGTTGATTTCAACCCATTTGAGTAAGTAGAATTCGAGATATTGTAATTTTACAAAAGTGTATTGTTTTTCAACTAGTCAACACTACCGACCTAAAAACCCTAGTTTCAAATGAGATTCGAATTTTGACCAAAATATAAAAGTTGTAGATAACATGTATATCTAGCTACTCACCAATAATGAGCACAAAATATTGAGTTTTGAAAAGTCAAAACCCCTTTGAAACTCTCTGTTGTGTTTCAACCCTCAAAGAACACTTCTATCACATAATTTGGTATAGCCCAAAACTCCTATTTTTAGTGACCTAATCCAAAAGTGATCTACATAAACATTGTAGCTAGCATATTGAGTTACGTGCTGTCCAAAAATCAGACCTAAAAGCCTTGGGAAGGTCCCTCAAAATTGTTTCAAACTCACTGTCCAAAATCGGCTCTGCTAGCTTTTGGCGGCTGATATAACCTACTTTATAAAATGGCCAAAAACTCTAACTTGTTCCAAATAACTACCTTTAGTAATAAACTTGAAACTTGTAGGGGACAAGTTAAATTAAAACATATTCAAAAATGGGCTCATTTGGACTTGATCTGATACTCAAAAATCGAGACCAACAGAGGCGTATTTTTCGTAAAATTTTAAAAAAAGTGCTAAACCGTTTTCACTTAGAATGCTTTATTCATCAATTTTTCTTAAGTTTTGGCCTTAATGTTAAACTTAAGAGTTGTAGACAATATTTTTATCTAAATGGTGTTTAAAAATCATAATTTGATTTCAAGCCTAGATGCCCCAAAACACTGCCGATCCTTTTAATTTAATACTCAAATTTGGCCTTATGATTGCTAAATGAGATTTGAGTATCCTTTACTATGAGACCCAAGTTTATATGATAATTAGTTGATTAGTGTTTATTTGTGAATGTATGATGATTAAAACTCATGCCCTTGTTAGTTGTGCTTCAGAATATAAGTGTTATACCATGAGCATTGTGATTGTGGCACTGGAGACATCTTGTGGGTTACCCCTTATATGCTTTTGAGTTGTATCTTGATATGGTTGATGTGGGGGAAGACAGATTTTTATATCTTGGTCAATGAATCCTAGTTGATGGGGGTGTCGACAATGGGCCATATACGTCCTGAGCTGTGTTATGTCTTGAGCCGTGCCACGTCTTGAACCGAACGCCTGCTATACGCTGCGTGATCGGGAACACTGATGTACGAAAACGTAATGGTACCATTCAGATTATCGTGTTGAGTATGAATAACTTTGGGCCATATATGTCCTAAGCCGTGTTACGTCATGAGCCGTATCACATCTTGAGCTGAACACCTACTATATGCCGCGTGATCGGGAACGTTGACGTACGGGAACCTAATGTATGGGAACATAATGGTGCTATTCGGATTACTGTATTAGATATGTTAACTTTGGGCCGTGTTACGTTCTGAGCTGTATCACGTCTTGAGCCAAACTGTCGCTATAAGCCGTAGTGATCGGGAATGCTGACGTACGGGAACCTAAAGTACGAGAACGTAACGGTGCCACTTGAATTATTGTGCTGGGTATGAATAACTTTGGGGGCCATATACGTTCTGGGTCGTATTACGTCCTAAGCCGTATCACTTCCTAAGCCAAACGCTTGTTATACACCGCGTGATCGGGAATGCTGACATATGGGAACCTAATGTACGGGAATGTAATGGTACCACTCGAAATTCGATTGGTTAATTTATAATCAGGTTGGACAAATGTCCTTACATCACATCCATTGCATCACATACCTGTACACTTATTCTTATATATGCTTCTCAGGCTATAATTGTCAAATTTGTCTCTCCTTGATTTTAAATTGTACTAGGTGTTATATGATATGCATTGTAGAATATTTTGTTGTGAATTTGGTTAGAAGATTTAGAGAGTTTTTTTTCTGGGATTTGGCTCTTGGCATTCATGCCACAGGTAAGGGAGATGATATCTTTAAAAAGGAGGTCCTCAAAGGAAAGGAAAGCAACGATTACCAGTGGGAGTTCCAGGAGCAGGAGAATCCCGACGATACTTGCTGAAGATTTGAATCTTCGCCTTTTGTTCTTTAATTCAGTTTTCTCGTGCTTATTATAATTTTTGAAATTTCTTGATGAAACTTTAATCGTTATATACTTTTAATCAGTTTAGAACTCATTTATGATATAATAATTAACGTATATAAATATGAATAAATGGTTAGAATATCCCTTTATTTATATTTATGTATGTCCCGATGTGCCCGGAGGACAGGGCATCATAGGGGCGCTTTATAGATTTTGGGTATTTTAACTCTATTGAGATGAATTTTGATACTTGGTTTTCTGATTTGGGTTGGGAAAGACTTCTCCAAACTCGTGACCCACACTACCAAACTCTCGTAAAACACTTTTATGCACACATCCACATTTCTACCATTTCTGATAACACTATCACCACTTGGGTGAATGATGTCTAGATTCATTTGACCCCTCACATTCTTGATGAAATACTTGGCGTCCCTGAAGGAGATTTGTATGTGTCATGTAAAACGCCAAAGAGAAATATTAAAATCGAAGGTTTTTTCTTCCATGATGCTGTAAAACAAATCTTTGAGGTTAAGGAAATTGATCCCTCAAAACCTTTGGGAGCCAACTCACTTAAACCCGAAATGAGAATCCTACATCATATGGTGAACCATATTTTTCTCCCTCAAATGAAAAAATTTGGGGATGTCACCTATATGCATGTTTTTGTTATGTGATGCATTTTTTAGAAAAAAGCTCTTGATCTCGGGTTCCTCTTCATCTCTAATATGCTTCAATTACATGGGAAATTAAATTCTTCTCCCTCATGCGATGTTTTTTACTAAAATTTTCTAACATTTTGGTGTTGATCTATCTGAGGAGAAGGTTATTATCTTTTCTAAGCATGATTTGTATGTTAGTTCTACTCGTAAGCATATGAAAATTGCTAATGTTGACGGTGTTTGGACTACAACTCATCGTGGTACTCCCTCCTCTACCAGAACTCCTCATCCTCCTCCACCTCGTGACATATCTCCTATTCCTTATGATCCTAGTGCCCCTATACCTACATCCTCTGGTCCTCATGTTGGTCCCTCCTCTATTCCTCCTACTTCTCATACATCTACATCTGTTGGTTCTTCTCGTGATCTGTTTGAAATCACATCTCTTGTTATGGATTTATCCTCCTCCTTGACAAACTTTCAAGCAAAAGTTGACCAGAACATTTTTGATCTTCATCACATCATCTCTGACCTTTCTGATAGAGTTAAAAATCTAGACAAAAGCAACCGTACCTTAAAGAAAGAAGTTGAACATGCTACTGATGCTGGGAGATCCTTGTTTCGCACAATGGATGACAGCATTGTCTCTATTTCAATACAAACAATGCCATTCTTCAGCAAGTTAGAAAGGAGTTTGATGAGGGAGTTGTGATTTCTATTCAAGGAAATACTAGAAAAGTCGAAGAACATCTCAAATGGCTCAAGAAAGCATGGGCTACACAATTTAAGCCCAAGGAGACAAAGGCAAAAAAAGCTGCACGATTAAAACGTGAAGCAAATTTGGCCCTTGCTGCTACTTTGGATACAATGGCCGCCGCAAAGAAGAAAGATGAACGAGCCTTCACCTCCAAAGAAAAAGCCACAGAAAGACGCCAAAAACAAGATGAGAAAAAGAAGTTCATGGACGACCAATGACTTCGACCTTTTTGATGATTTCAAAAGGGGAGAAGGAAAAGAAGGAAAGGAAAGGAAAGGAAAGTAGAGAAGAAGTGAAGTGAAGTGAAAGGGAGAAGGTGAAGAAGTGAAAGGGCGAAGAAGTGAGAGAAGAAGTGAAAACATTTTCAAACATTAAATATTTTGAAGTTTTTATGGTTATGAAGAGAAGTTGTATCTTAAACATACATTCTTTTTGTTTTTGTGTGTTGAATGGTTTTAACAGATTCCCTTTTACGTTTATGAATGAATGTTTATATGATTGTGAATGTGAATCCTTCTTGGAATCCCTTTTGATAGCATGCTCTCTATATATCTCTATGATTGATGTTTGCGATTTGAAAATCACTTTGCACATTTTTTATTTGATGCACAAGTTTTTTAATAAACTCGGAATGTTTCTGAAATATATTTGCAAATCATCTTAGAAATATACATTACTCTGTTTGTTGCATGCCTAGTCTTTATGATTGCATATGATGTTTAAGGCATATCAATAGGAGATAATCCTTGTTGAAAATATTTTTAAATACTTTTTAAAAAATGTTGAAATTGTTGTAATCATTAAAAAATAGGAGATTGTTATCCCAATTGCTTTTCATTTAGATTTTAATGATTTTTATAATTCATTTTTTAAGAATAAATTGATTTAAAAGGACAATATTTAATATTTCTAAAAATGTAATGTTGACACAAATTGAACAAATAAGTTGGCACATTTAGCCATATGAGATGACTCATCTCTCAATAGATTAAACACCTAAGTATTCTTGAATGAGAATATTTTGTGTTGACCCAAATTGATAATTGAGTTAACACCTTAAGACAAAGAATACTTGACGATATCAAGTATGCCAACATCTTTAAGCAAATGAGTTAACACCCTAACATATCCGCTGAAAATGTTTCAAGTATCAAAAATTAGTATCGACACAAATAGATTTTGGGTCGACACAAAAGAGCCAAAACTCTCTATACTCAAAAAGAGTCGACACAAAGTGAATTTGAGTCGACACAAAAGTGGTTCCTCACTTTTGTTATCCGAAATTTTGAGTCAACACAAATTGAAAAAGAGTCTACACAAAAGTAGCGAGGCCGCCTTTAGATTTTGTGAGTCGACACAAATTGAAGACAAGTCGACACAAATATCCCGAGCCCGCCTGAAGAAATTTTGAATCGACACCAAAGTTCAAATGAGTCTACACAAATCTCTCGAAGGTTCTTGTAGATTTTTAGTGTTGACACCAAAGAGAAAAAGGATCGACACAAATTGTCCTCTCTGGAAAGTTGAAGATCTACTGAGTCGACACCAAAACCAAATGTGTCGACACCGTTGTATTGATGAGAAGAATGAAGAAATCGTATCGACCCCTCCGAAGATTAGAGTCGACCCAACGACTTAAAGAATCATGGCCTAGACATTTTTTGTCGACCCAAAAGCAATTGTATCGACACCTGCGGCAGAAATTGAAATTGACGGCAAAGTTTAATAGTTGGATTTTTGGCGTTTAATGCTCCCACCTACCTCTAACGGTAATGAATCCTCAAAGCTTATATAAGGAGTTACTCATCAGCATTTAAAAGACTTGGAGACCTTCTATCAATGTTGTATTGCTCGATTCAAAGTCATATTCTTCAAGCTCTCATTTATTGCTCTAACTCCTGCTCTTGTATCTCTTTTTTTTTTACTTCTTCATTTATTACCAATCATTTCTGTAAAGAAAGTAAGTAATACTCATTAAATCTTCACATTTATTGTATTCAAGGGTGAGTCACCCTTTGTCCTTTGAGTGAGTGAATAAATCTCATAAAAAAATTCAAGAGATTAGAAGAAAACAGGGGCGTATTTTTCGTATGATCATCTTGAAGTTGTAAAAGGTTTTGAATGCCCCCGTAAGCATTCTGGTTTAGTGAAATTCTCAAGGAGAGACTTGAGGAGCTGACGTAGGCTTAAAAGAAGCCGAACCACTATAAATCTTTAGTGTCTGGTTCATTTTCTCGATCCCTAACCTTTTTAATATTTGCATTGCTTTAATCTTTGATTATCTTGCTATATTTGTTTGTAATATTAAAAAAATTAAAAATGTTTTAAAAATTGTTATTATCTTTTTAAGACCCAATTTTTCCATCTCTTGGATTGCCTTGAACTAACAATTAGATTACTTGTTTTCAACTTCATTACCTCACCATTGAATGATAGGTAAGATTTACATACCAAGAAGGGTGGTTTGTTTTGCGGGAAAATCTACTGCAAATAATTACCCAAAAAGTAAAATCTACTACAAATAATTACCCAAAAAATAAAATCTACTGCAAATGAATGACGTTAAGCAAATTTTTCATGCCACTTCTTACAGACATTTGAAAAACACTTTTTAAACATTTTTATGTTGTTTTTTATAGGCTTAATTGTTAAGCCTGTAAAAACCATAGTGGTTCCTCTTTGCTCCTCTTTGCTTTTGTTATGATTAATATTTCTAACATTTTGGTCCAAGTCTTTCAGATTTTAGAGGCACTCTCTTTGGATTGTCAAAAGGTGAACACAGTTACATTTTTTGTTAACGTTGCGAGTAGGGGATATGTCAAAAGGTCAACACAGTTGCGTTTGTAAGGTTGCAAGTACAAATGTAAATGAATTGAGTTGAGCTTTTAAAAGCTGAAAAAAAATTTATCATGCTCGGCTCAAGTTCAAATAAAATTAGATATTTTTATTCGAACTTGGTTCATTTAAAAATGACCATAGTGAAATCAGCTTGAGCTTGACTTGAATAACATAAATATGCTAACTTGAGTTCAAGTTTGTATTTTAGCTCTATTTTATTTTTTATTTAAATTTTTTTGCAAGTAAATTAATGAGACTATGACAGCCCATCAGAGCTTATACTTGTCAAGTTCATTTAATAAATGCATCTAATTTTGATTTTATGAACATCTCGTTTATTAACCAAATTGAACTCGACCAAACCTTAACCAAGTTGAATATAAGTTTTTCTTTTTTATAATGAAAGAACCTCCTCAAGGTGGGGTCCTTTGGAACCACCTTAAGATAGGGCCATTTGAATCCATCTTTGGGGAATAAATCTCTAAATACCTGCAATTAGAGGTGTAATGGTGGTAATGAATTTATAGCCACAATTTTGAAACTATCTAATTACGCAATCTCTTATGACATATGAGCACGTGTTTGATGCAGGGATTCAAATAAAAGATGCCTTGTAGTCAGGAGATATTGAAAAAGAAGAATCATGTCAGAGGACGACAAGGAAGCCAAATGCCAACAACCCTAATTCAACCAATAACTCTACTAACTTGATGAACCGAAGCTACAAAGTAAACATGCTAAACCTAAATCCAAATATGTCAAATCCATACACCCAGCCTACCTCACAAAACCAACCTCGAAACAAGAAAAATACCTTACCCAATTGACTGTGCCTTCGCCCTCAATATTGAACCGTTTGATTGAAAGAGGTCTCTTAAAGCCTCTAGAGCCACTTTCACCATCAAATCCTATACCACCTAGATATAACCTAGTATTGTGTCTTTCAAAAGAGGCATGGTCATTTAACCAACAATTATATGAGGCTTAGGCATAAGATTCAGAATTTGATAAACAACAAGGTGATTCTCCAACTTACAACAGTTCAAAAGTCAAATGTGATCACTAACCCATTGCCAAACCATTCATCGTAGCAGAGTGTTAAAGTCATCGAAGAAGTGGTAGGAATTTTTTATCCCATTGAGTTTATAATGCCATCAACCGAGCTGAGGACCATGGTTAAAATGCCAGTTTCTTCCAATTTTTTGCTAATTAATAACTTTGTTGATGAACTCCTGGAGGATTATTTCGACGACTTACCCATCTTCATTATCTATGAGGAAGTTGACTTCTTTCCCATTCAACAATGAAGAAGAAGAAGATGAGGAAGTCAGGTATCTCTGAGAAGAGTTAGAACGTCTGCAAGCTTTGGATAACCTAGAAGAGGTAGGAATAGAAATCAAATGGCATGATTTGACCATTCTGAGTGACAATATGGTGTGGTATGGCGAGGCTGAACTGAGTTCAAGGTTTGAGAACCTAGAGGTAAAGACACCAGTAACAGGAGAATCAGCAAAGGAAAAAGAGATTGAAGACAGTGAGGATAGAGGAGTCAAGAAAAGGCCGATGATACAGAACAAACTTAAAGCAAAGAGATTCAAGAGATGGAAGAAAAGACCTTACCCCAAATAAATTTGTTAGATACCGTAAGTCCTATATTCGATCCTTCAGTCTACATAGTTCTATTTCATGAGCCAAAGCCGAAAACCCATTTACCCGAGGGACTAGCTTTTCTCTCTCTTGGCATGGATGAGTTCTTGTATGTGGATAAAGATGACTTATGGGACCTCGAGGATCTAGAAGAAGAGGTGTTTGATATGGAAAGATTCAATGATGAAGAAGAATTTCAGGCATGGAATCCAGTGATAGAAGAGGAAGTCTAACATGACAACGGGGATGGTTGGCTAGTTGAGGTACCTCTACTCTCTTTCGGGTTTGAAAACATTCGGGACGGGATCACACTACAGCTCGAGAAGAAATCCATATTGATGAAACCGGATCCTTTTGGTTAACTTGACAGGTTTTGAATTCAGATGGGGATTTATAGGGGGAATATTGATCAGCTCACCAATTGACCTACATTGAAGATGTTCTTCGGGGAACCAAAGAGGCATATAACACATGGGCGATAGAAGCAGTACAAGAAGAAAATGTTCAATAACCAAGGGAGGCGAAAGATTTTTGGGCCTTTCAGGGAAGTGAACACCAAGTGATGGAAATCCAACAAATAACCGACCAATTTGAAGGATTGTGGAAACCAATTGAGCAAATAGAACATCTAACAAGAAGTGAAAGGCATTCCAAGCCCGTGCAGTTAGAAAAGGGGCAAACCAGTAAAGGAGCAGAGAAATTAAGGAAATAGAAAGAGAAAAAGGATAATGAGGAAGAGGATGTTGTGCTAAAGTAGCTCAAGAAGACACAAGCAAACGTCAGTATTTGAGGATTGCTTGTGGCATCTCACAAACACAGACAAGTAATGTTAAAGGCTCTGAACAAGGTAGATATTCCAATTGTCGTCACTCCCGATTAGTTGGTTGGAATGTTGGTGCCAGATAGACAACCAAGAATAACTGCCTTTAGTGACAAGGATCTTCTGCCTAAAGGACCCTCCCACAATAATTCATTACACCTGACAGTCAAGTGTTTAGGGAAATAGGTATCGGTCATTCTAGTTGATAATGGCTCTGCGCTCAATGTATGCCCGCTACGCACGGTTTACTGTTTGGGATTGAAAACTCAAGATTTTACACCAAGCGCACAAGGCATACGGGCTTACAACAACACTTGGATGAATGTATTGGGATTAGTGACTTTTGCTATGATAGTTGAACCGCTAGAAAGTGAGATAGAATTTCATGTTCGTAACGTGCCAGCTTCATTCAACCTGTTGCTAGGAAGGTCATGGTTGCATGATCCAACGGTGAGAACAGTTTCGTCGACCTTGCATCAGAAAGTCAAGTTGGTAAAGAACGGAGCCACTATAATAATTCAGGGAGAAACTGGAATTCCACCCCTTGTCAATGATAGTACCTCGCTTCTTGAAATCTAACACGGGGAGGAAGACTTATTCCTCAATGGGTTTAATTTTGATGAAACCAAGGTCGTCCAAGTGCTAATGAATGAAGAAGACAATTATGTAAACTCGAAGGTGGTGGCAATGATAAAATAATGTCCTTCAGGGATAGGACGTGCTAAGAACCTATAAGGGATTACGGCCCCAATCCAAGTCAATCATAACCGCTAGACATTTAGACTCGGACATAGGTTGGGATTGGAAGGATTGGTAAAGCAGAAGATCGGTAAGTACGGCTAGCTTTGAACAGGTGTTTCATCAAAGAAGGGATGACTTCCCTTGCGGTTGATTTCTGGAACCATGGATAGTGGATGAGACTAATCAAAACATCTGGGGATTGAAAATCTTTTTCAGTCATCAGTTATTCGACAGCGAAGAAGAGAAGAAAGTGTGGCAAATGGGATTCACCGAGAAGATACAAGCAGACTGGGCAAACCACATTGAACAGGGAGATCTGGATTCTTTCTTCGATGAAGATATGGCCCAAATGCGTATAGGCAATACAGAAGACAAAGCTGTGTTGATGATGGATGCTAACGAGCCTTCTAATTACACCAAGTTTATTGTGGGTGCTGTTAGAAAAGTGCACAAAAATTAGTTCTTTGAGTCTTGTTTTATGCACGGTATAGGTAGTGGGTTGAAAAGTGAGTCTCGTCAGTCTATCATATTTGAGTGTGTAAGCAAGACCTGTAATGGCGAGCCTATCAAGAATGCACCTGTAGGCATCTTGATTTCCTCTTTTTACTCTGGGTTTGAGTCTCAAGTTGTAGCCCCTTTCAAAGTTAATGAAATGGATTTGGATTTCTCTTACTTCATTGTACCTCAAATATCTTGTGTGGATTTTGAGAATTTTGTTGAATTCGAGGAGGATGTCCCCCAAGAATTAAAATTTTTAATTGAAAAAGATAAGAAAATGCGCGTTAAACCTGTAATGGAAGAAACAGTTTCAATAAATCTTAATAATGAAAAGGACCTGCAGATGATTCAAATCGGTTCCACACTGTCTTCGAAGGAACGCGAGTAGTTGATTATTTTATTAAAAGAATTTAAAGATGTTTTTACATAGTTCTACGAAGATATGCTTGGAATTGATCCCGACATTGTGTAGTACGAAATTCGTCTCTATCCCGATGCTAAACCCGTCAAGCAAAAATTCAAAAGGATAAGGCTTGATTGGGCCCTCAAGATAAAAGAAGAGGTGACCAAATAGATTGACGCCGAATTTCTCATACTTACTAAGTATTCGAAGTGGGTAGCTAACATCTTGTAGTTCTAAAGAAAAACAAAAGAATTCGGGTCTGTATCAACTTCCGAGATCTCAACAAGGCTAGCCTTAAAAAGGACTCCCCCTTTTCACACATAGATCTGTTGGTGGACAATACTGTTAGGATTGGAATACTGAAAATCATATTTTTAGTATTTAATTTTATTTTAATAAAATTAATTTTTTATTTTATGAGAATCTTTATGAA
>JAULJZ010000001.1:5045015-5096872 GCA_032270985.1 Heliamphora pulchella | reverse complement strand
CTATGAGACCCTGACTTGTTTTAATTTTTGCGAGGTTTCGACGCGTTGTTATTTGTTTTCGTGATAGCATGTTTATATGTATTTTTATGCATAATCGGACTTAGATATGCATGTGGGGTTGGTTCCCGGGACCGTTGGGCATTGTGGTACGAATTTCAAAAAAAGAAGAAGATATTTTCGCAAACTTATAAATATCTAGCCTTAGATATTTTGGAAAAGATATTTTCATAACTTATAAGCTAAGTTTCCTTTCTCCCTAACGAAAGCTCTGCCTTCTCTCTAACTTCTCGGAGGGCCCGGGGCTCGATTTTTTATAATAAGACAACAGATCCTTAGTATCCTTGTGGTGGGCTACGCTTTCATCCGGACAGAATTTCATTCTGACGAAGTTCAATTTTACACGTGGATTGAGGCATCGAATTTTTGACTCATCGAGGTAGGATCCTAGACTCTCATGTCTTATAAGGGTGCTACGTGAAATCTCATGTGTTTTTACCGTTTAAAAATGCATGAAAAACCGACTTACGCTTTAAGAAGTTAGGTTTTGGTTCAAAACTATTTTTGGTTGTTTTTGGTTGGATGGAATCAAATTTTGAGTGTTACTTTTGAGGTTTTGTGGTAGTCTTGGGCTTGGGTATGTTCGAGGGTGTTGAAAGAGAGTTTGGGTGCTTTTATTTGAGGTTGAGGTGGTGGTTCCCGTAGTTCAGAGTCAATTTCTGCTATGGGTTAGTCGAATGAACTAGGTAGTTCAGTCAACTGGATCTACAGTTTGGTGGTTCAGACGACTGGACCTGGGGTTTTAGTCGACTGAGTTGGTTATGTGTTGAGTTTTTTAGTTTCTAGTAGCTTTTCAGTTGCCTGAATTATGGGGTTCAGTCGACTGAAGTGCTGTTGAGGTTATTTTGTTGTTTTGGAGGACGTGTTGTGGTCTCGGGGGTCGCGATCTGGCCTCGAAAGTTTGCTTAGGTCTGGTTGTCATCCTCGGGGATGGCGTGGGTTAGTTTACCGTGGTGTTTAGACATCATGGGGTGTGTGGCATGGTTGGGTTTTTGATTCTTTTCAACAAGGTGGGTTTTGAAAACGTCAGTGTTTTGTGAAAATCCTTGTGGGAGGTTTGGAGTAAGCCTTCGGGCTAGGCTTGGTTTTGTGGGTTAATGGTCGTCCGTAGGAGTGGATATTGGGTTTTGTGGCACGTGTTGTCATGTCGTGTTATGTGGCGAGTGGCATCGTTATGTGAAATAAAGATTTTCAAAACCCAATATCCACTCCCACGGACGACCTTTAACCCACCTTGTTGTGGGTTAATGGTCGTTGTGTGAGTACATGGTTGTGGGTATATAAACTATGGTTTTATTTATGCATAAGTGTACAGATTATGAGCATTGGAGATTTGGTTTTGTGAATGTTAACTCTGGTTAACAGTGCATTAGATGGGGCTAAGGTCCCTCGGTGAAAGTCCGAGAAGGTGCATTAGATGGGGCTAAGGTCCCTCGGTAAAAAGCCGAGAAGGTCCATGGATTGCATGTGAAGCATTGTATATTTTCGAACCATTTTCAAGGCTTGTGTTAGTCGTGATATAAAATCATTTTCAAACTATTTTTGAGGCTCCTGTGAGTCAAAGCAGCACATTAATTTCCGAGCATGTTTAGCTTTTATTTCATGTTTGTCTAGTTTCTACTGAGCTCTGGCTCACGGTGTGAGATTTGAAATTTTTTTCAGGTACCGATCACGCAGGTTGATTCGGTAGAATTGGAGAGGGGCAAAAGATCTGTAGTCTTCCTTTTTGTTCTTTTGGGTCATGTATTGTTATTACATGTTATCGTTGTTGGAACCGTATGTATTGTAAGCCTTTTGGCGGTTATCTCTAATGCATGTATGATTATATCTGAGAGTGAACATCGGGTTGGGTGTTGTGTATACTTGGTTTTGGGCTTTTCACGTGATCCGGAGTTTGGGACGTGACAACATGGTATTAGAGCTCTAGGTTCGAATACCTAAGAGTCGTGGGAAGAGGGTACATCACCGTGTGAGGTTGATTGCGTGTGCTTGACTGCATATGTTTAGATGTTTTAATAGTACGAGCATGATAGTGTGTTGAACGTATGAATGTTGTGTATATGTGAGCATGGGGGTTGAACCATAGGAATGATTAGTCTTGCCTTTGGGCGTTTGGGTTAACAAGCTCGGAAGTCGAGTTAGAAATGCGTTTGGCTGACGTGTTTTCTTGCAAGGAATCTAAGTAGGTTATCCAAATTGACGCGTCACTCTTGTTGGTTCTCCTCGGTATGTGGAGTTGGTTTAGTATGAACCTATGTGGCTATTTGTTAGCATGTTGATGTGGTTTGTGTTTATGTTCATGCGATGTGTTGCGTCTTATGTTCTGCCTTTTCTTTCATATAGACGTGATGTCTGCGTGGAGAGGACGAGGCCGTGGTCGAGGCCGTGGCAGTGGTTTTGGCCAAGGGGATATGTCTATCCCTAATACTGGGGATGCAAATGCTCCCCAAGGACCTGTTGACGCGGTAGGGTTACTGCGTGCGCTGGTTGGCTCCATTGGTCAGCTGGTTGAGACCACTAGGGAGAGAGAGGGAGAGAACCTGAGCTGAGGGCAATAGCGGCGATGCGAGAGTTTAGACGTATGGATCCACCTACTTTTGTTGGAGATCCTAATCCTACTGTAGCGATAGAGTGGTTGGAATTGGTAACCCAGATCCTTGACACATTACAGATAGTTGAGGATGAGTTGTCGGTTTCTTTTGCCACTTTTCAATTGAGAGGTGATGCTCATGAGTGGTGAAAATACGCCCAAAATACTGTAGAGGGCACGTGGGCAGCCTTCACAGGGGTTTTTCTAGAGAAGTACTTTCTAGCTTCTTCAAGGGACTTGTACAAGGTGGAGTTCTATGCCCTCACCCAGGGGGCGATGAGTCTTGCGCAGTACGAGGCTAGATTTACTAGCCTGTCTCGTTTTGCACTGGAGATGGTGGCGACAGATGATTTATGTTCGAGAAGGGTTGAGCGGGGTTTGAGACCGGTGATCAGGGAGCGAGTGGTTGGAATGGGGCTGCGTGTTTTTATAGAGTTGGTGGAGTTAGCAGCAAGGATAAAGAACACCTTGAGTGAGACATGTAGACCTAGGAAGGTTAGAGCACAGTAGAGAGAAGAAGAGGTGCAGTCAGCTGGGCGCTCTAGTAAGAGGCAGAGGTCCTCTGGCCCTAGTTTTCATCCATCTGGATTCCCACAGCAGTTTTCTGCTCCAACACCATCAGTGGCTTCATCTGGGAGGGCAGAGCAAAGGGAGTTAATTTGCTATCAGTGTAGGCAACCAGGGCATCGTGAGGTGAATTACCGACAGCCGAGGCAGTCCCAGGGTTTATGGGTTCAGTTACAGGGGAGGGAGCTATAAATTTGTTACGGGTGTGGCTAACCAGGATATATTCGCAGGAATTGCCCTCAGGGAGGTAGTGTACCGGGTACGGTAGGCACACCAGTGAGTTCGTCTATGTAGGGTCAACCAGATTACCGACAGCAGCCTGCAGTTCAAACTTTTCGGGTTGCAGATGGGGGTACTTCAGTTCAGTCAGTACGGCAACCAATAGTGTTGGGTTATGGTGGACAAACTAGAATGATGTAGAGCCGAGCTTATGTTCTCATAGCTCCCAGTTCTTCCAAGGCACCGGCTGTGCCTGATGATGCAGCTACTCCCCCACTGAGCAGAGGTACTTTCTGAGTGTGCAGATTTGGGGGTAGTGTTCTTATCGGCACGAGAGCATAGTGTTTCTTCATTTTATCTGTAGTGGGGTTGGTGATGGACTCCGTGGGTGATGTGATGTGTTGAGATATTGGTTGGTGAAAATGTGAGATTGGGATGAGTTGTAGATCCCGTGTCTATGAGGTAGTTAGCCGTTGTTTAGAATGTATGACCTAGTTTGACTGTATCCTAGGAGTGGTTTGGCTGACCATCTCTTGTGCCTGTGTCGATGGCGATCGATGGGGTTGTTTTCTTTTGACCTTGTGTTGAATTTTAGGGACGAAATTCCTTTAAGAGGGGTAGAGTTGTGAGACCCTGACCCATTTTAATTTTTGCAAGGTTTCGACGCGTTGTTATTTATTTTCGTGATAGCATGTTTATATGTATTTTTATGCATGATCGGGCTTAGATATGCACATGGGGTTGATTTTCGGGGCCGTTGGGTATTGTGGTGCGAATTAATTTTTTTTAAAAAAAGATATTTTCGCAAACCTATAAATATCTAGCTTAGATATTTTGAAAAAGATATTTTTCATAACTTACAAGCTAAGTTTTCTTTTTCCCTAACGAAAGCTCTACCTTCTCTCTAACTTCTCGGGGGCTCGGGGCTCGATTTTCGACGATCAGACAGTAAATTCTTAGTATCCTCATGGTGGGCTACGCTTTCATCCGGACAAAATTTTATTCTGACGAAGTTCATTTTTGCACGTAGATCAAGGCGTCGAGTTTTTAACTCATTGAGGTAGGATCCTAGATTCTCATATCTTATAAAGGTGCTACGTGAAATCTCGTGTGTTTTTACCGTTTAAAAAAACATGAAAAATCGATTTACGTTTCAAAAAGTTAGGTTTTGGTTCAAAATCATTTTTGGTTGTTTTTAGTTGGATGGAATCGGGTTTTGGGTGTTACTTTTGAGGTTTTGTGATAGTCTTGGGCTTTGGTATGTCCGAGGGTGTTGAAAGGGAGTTTGGATGCTTCGATTTGGGGTTGAGGTGGTGGTTCCAGTAGTTCGAAGTCAATTTCTGCCATGGGTTAGTTGACTGAACTGGGTAGTTCAGTCGACTGGATCGACAGTTTAGTGGTTCAGTCGACTGGACCTGGGGTTTCAGTTGACTGAGTTGGTTCTGTGTTGAGTTTTTTGGTTTCCAGTAGCTTTTCAGTCGCCTAAATAATGGGGTTTAGTCGACTGAAGTGCTGTTGGGGTTGTTTTATTGTTTTGGAGGTCCTGTTGTGGTCTTGGGGGTCGCACTGTGGCCTTGGGAGTTTGCTTAGGTCTGGTTGTCATCCTCGAGGGTGGCGTGGGTTGGTTTACTGTGGTGTTTAGACATCGTGGGGTGTGTGGCGTGGTTGGGTTTTTGATTCTTTTCAATAAGGTGGGTTTGGAAAGCGTTAGTGTTTTGTGAAAATCCTTGTGGGAGGTTTGGAGTTGGCCTTTGGGCTAGGCTTGGTTTTGTGGGTTGATGGTCGTTCGTGGGAGTGGATGTTGGGTTTTATGGCACGTGTTGTCATGTCGATTATGTGGCGAGTGGCATCGTTATGTGAAGTTTATACATGGTTTTACATCTGCATGTGTCGCTTGGGTTGCGTGAGTAGCATGGGTAGCGTGTGTAGCATGTGACGTGATTTTGTATGACGTGGCGTGAGTACTTGGTTGTGGGCATATAAACTCTGGTTTTATTTATGCTTATGTGTATGGAATATGAGCATTGGAGATTTGGTTCTGTGAATGTTAACTCTCGTTAACAGTGCATTATATGGGGCTGAGGTCCCTTGGTGAAAGTCGGAGAAGGTGCATTAGATGGGCTAAGGTCCCTCGGTGAAAGCCCGAGAAGGTACATGGATTGCATGTGAAGCATTGTATATTTTTGAACCGTTTTCAAGGCTCGTGTTAGCCGTGATATAAAACCATTTTCAAACTATTTTTGAGGCTCTTGTGAGTCAAAGCAACACATCGGTTTTCGAGCATGCTTAGCTTTTATTTCATGTTTGTCTAGTTTCTGCTGAGCTCTGGCTCACGGTGTGAGATTTAAAATGTTTTTCTGGTACCGGTTACGCAGGTTGATTCGGTGGAACCGGAGTGGGGCGGAAGATCTGTAGTCTTCCTTTTTATTCTTTTAGATCATGTATTGTTATTACATGTTATCGGTGTTGGAACCGTATATATTGTAAGCTTTTTGGCGGTTATCTCTAATGCATGTATGATTATATCTGAGAGTGAACATCGGATTGGGTGTTGTGTATGCTTGGTTTTGGGCTTTTCACGTGACCCAAAATTTGTGATGTGACACTCTCCTACTGCAAGGTCGGCTATAAGCATCTGCATTTAAGAAAAAGTACCATTTCATACCACTCGAAGGTGTGCTACACTTCCGGATGATTTTTGGCTTAGAGCATCTGCCACCATGTTGGCCTTCTCCGAATGATAGTGGATCATGCAGTCATAGTCCTTAATTAACTCCATCCACCTCCTATGTCTCAAGTTCAACTATTTATGAGTGAAAATATACTTTAAGCTCTAGTGATCTATAAAGATCTCGCAAGGGATGCCGTACAAATAGTGTTTCCATATCCTGAGTACGAAGGCGATTGCAACTAGCTCTAGATCATGGGTAGGGTAATTCTTCTCATGAGGTTTCATCTGTCTGGATGCATAGGCAATGACTTTTCCGTGTTGCATCAGAACACAACCCAAACCTTGGTGTGACGCATCGCTATAATTAACAAAACCCTTGTTGCCAGATGGGAGGGTAAGAACAAGTACTGACACCAATTTAGACTTGAACTCTTGCAAACTCCATTCACATTGATTAGGCTACTCAAACTTCACATTCTTCTGAGTCAATCGAGTTAAAAGTTTCACAATCAGGGAAAAGTCCCAAATAAAACGCCGATAATAACCAGCTAACCCCAAAAAGCTACGTATCTCTGTCATGTTAATTGGTCTTCTCCAATTGACTACCGCCTCTACTTTGGTTGGGTCCACTTGAATTTCCTCTTCGGATATAACATGACCCAAAAACACCGCCCGATCCAACCAAAAATCACACTTACGAAACTTTGCATACAGTTTGTGGTTCCTCAGGGTCTGCAAAGAAATTCTCAAATGTTCCCTGTATTCTTCCTCACTCCGAAATATATCAAAATGTCATATATGAATACAATTACAAACTGGTTTAGAAAACTTCTAAACACCCGATTCATCAGGTCCATGAACACTGCAAGGGAATTTTTTTAACCCAAATGGGATCACAACAAATTTATAATGCCTGTCACGAGTCCTAAAAGTAGTCTTGGGTATATCCGACTCCCGTACTTTCAATTGATGATATCCTGACCTCAAGCCAATTTTTGAGAACACATTGGCTCCTTGCAACTGGTCAAATAGGTCATCTATCCTAGGTAAGGGATACTTGTTCTTGATAGTAACTCTATTCAGTTATCGATAATCGATACACATCCTTAGCGTTCTATCTTTCTTCCTCATGAACAACACAGGTGCTCCCCATGGTGAGACACTAGGTCTAATGAATCTCTTATCCAATAATTCCTACAATTGTTCCTTCAACTCTAGCAATTCAGTAGGCGACATTTGATAGGAAGGAATAGACATAGGCGTCGTGCCCGAGTAGAGGTCAACTATAAACTTCACTTTTCGGTATGGGGGTAATACCGATAAATCTTTTAAAAAAGTTTCTAAAAACTCACAAACAACTGGCACCTCCGAAAACTTCTTTTCTTTCATCTCTGTGTCCACCACATGTACCAAAAACCCGTGGTAGCCCTTTTTCAACATCTTGGATGTCTTAATGGCCGACACGACACGACACAAATAGGTGTTCACCCCTTGTCCCCTTGGAATACGAATTCCTTCTCCCTGGGTATTCTAAAGATTACTCTTTTTCCAAAACAATCTAGCAACACATGGTAGGATGACAACAATTCTATCCTAAGAATCGAAACCAAATATATTCAAGGGCATCAAATCTACCAACATGTCCTTATCTCCTGTCTTCAACACACAATCTTTGTATACACTTTTAATTACCACTTCTTCTATAGGTGTAGCGATAGTTATCATACAGCCAAGAGGTTCCATCCTTATAGCATCTACTTGTGTTATGAAAATGGGTGATACAAATGAGTGTGTTGATCCATGGTCTATCAGAATATAAGCGTCTCTATTAAAAGTGGTAAGTGTACCTGTCACCACATCGGGCATAGCCTAAGCATCTTGGCGTGTGATAGCAAAAACTCATGCTGGAATCCTTAGGGCCTCCATCGGTCCATTTCCTTTGTCTTGTACACTTCTAGCTGGCCCATCCATTCTTCTGCTTCCTATAGACGGTTGTGCCGGTAGCCCAGAATGTCTGCACTGAGTAGCTATGTGCCCCGATTCACCACAATGATAATAGATGATTCCATGGTTGATCTTTGGACAATCCTTCTTAAAGTGGTCAGGGACTCCACACTTGAAGCAACCAATCATTTTTTACTCCCTTGCTCGTTCAGATGCTTCCTTCTTTGATCAATCCCCTCTTGGTTTAGAATTCTTTGTAGTTGACTGATAACTCTGGCTTCAAAAAGCCTGGGACCTTGGGCCACTACCCCTAAGACCCTATCCCCTTACCTTGCTCGTTGAGATATTCCCAAACTTGCGCTTCTTAAAGTCTTCTCGTCTTCCTTCACCCTCTATCACATCCTTCTGAATCATCTTCACCTTATTTAGCAAACCTGCATAACTACTCATCTTGAGGACCGTCAACCTCGTTCTAATAAAAAAAATCAACCCCTTTTGAAATCTTCTACACCTTGTCTCCTCATCGAGTATAAGCTGTATAGCATATCGGGATAATTCTGTAAACTTTATCTCGTATTCCGCCACAATCATCTTGTCGTGCTCGAGGTCGATGAATTCTTGCTCTTTTTTGTACTTATAGGTTATGGGCTTGTACTGTTCATCGAATGCCCTCACAAAATGATCCCAAGTAATCTTCTGGGGTACAAGAAGTTCAACTCCTGGCATCGGCATCTTCAATAACCTCTCTGTGGCTTCCTACTAGTGGTACGCTTCTCCCCTGAACGTAAAAGCTATGAGATCAATCCTATCATCTTCATTTACCCCTAGCCTATCCAGTATACGAACTACATCCTTCAATCAATTCTCTTCTTCTGCAGGGCTAAGAGTCCCTATAAACTCCTTTACACCTAGGTCTTTGGATTGTTTGATTAAGGAATTACTGTTTCTCTCAGCTTGCATTGCGATCCAACTTGCATTCTGTTATGTCAATCTTCCAATCGCCTCTAACATCCTAGCAGTTGGGTTAGGTCCCATTGGTCCCACTTGTGAAGACTCTTCCTATTGTGCCTCGTTATACTGATTCAGGTTGAATAACACCCGTTCAAGTTCTCCATGCTTCACCCTATTATAAGAAAGGTATGGATTAGGGCTCGACATATGTGTCCAATTTAAGGGTATTATAAAGGTAGGAATAGACTATCTAATAGAAGGTTTAACAATACAAGGGCCATCTCCCTAAATTTAATAATTTATTTAGACTTCCAATTAAGACCCTGCGCCTGCAGAATGCGTTTTCTAAATGGACCTCAAAGCCAGTTAGTCAGACTCCTGAGGGTAAAGGTATGACGTCCCTAGGTCTAAACCATTCTATTCGTCAAACCGCGAGATGACAAACTTAACTTACGGTTCACCACCGACCACACTTTAATAAGTCTACAGGACCTATATCCTAGGGCTATGATACCAAGATGTCACCTCCCACTCTCGTAAGGTACTCAACCTGTGTAGTGGGGTATGACGCCGCAACAGACCCGGCGGTCTCGGGAAAAAGACAAGGCTTAAAACAATAATAAGAGACAAAACAAATACTTCAAAACAACCACAAGACTTCATAAAAGGAAGAGGGTAGACCTAAGTTTTTAGGGATACACCATCCCAAGGACATACATTACATCTTTAAAAACATAACCTTTCATTCTTAACATGCAATGTTCTCTTTAGGTACAAAACTATATTAAGGAAGCTAAACCAAAATGACAGCTGACTCCGGCTTCGAAGTAACAAGACAACGCTTATGGTGGACTAACTCCTAGCCATTCCTGTCATCTGCAACTTGTGGCGCTGGGATTTTAAAGTTTTTGAAAATGGTTAAAAATAAGGAATTCAAAAGATGTTTAGAAAATATTTTAACACCTTGAAAACTAAATTTTGAAAATTTTTTTTTTATTGAAAATGGAGTCGCCACTTAATTTTTGAGAAAAACTAAGAAAAATAAAAACAGCTACTGATCTTTAAAACGTCAACCAGAGAAAGAGGGTTCAGAGGGTTCAGGTACGAATCGGAAAAGGTGTTAAGCACCCTATTCGCCCAACCATAAGGTTGGCCTCTACTAATCATCATTGATTATTTAATAAGATTTTTCAAATATATACAAATAAAAAAAATAGAGACAAAGAGAGAACATCCAAAATCAAATATAGAAAATACATAACATATGTACATAGAATGCCAAATAAAATAAGTATCAAAAGAAAAATCATAAGTCCTACGACATGCAATTTCTAACAAAAGAATACATAAAACACACCCACATGCAATTTCACCAAAATAACCTAAGCTATCATGATTTAAATAAAAGAACCAAAAATATACTAGAAAATGCCAAAATTATCTAAACATGGATTGCTACCAAAATAAGGTAAACTATTCTAAGCATGATTTTGAAGAAAGTGACTAAAACATGTATATGATGAATTAATAAAAAAATAAAAAATGCAAAATAAAAGGTGCATAAAAAGATTCTATGAAAAGAAAATTTACAAAAGAAGCTTGTACTAAAAACAAAAGGTTAGAAAAATACTAAAGAAGAATGCAAGATATTTACATTTATATTTTAAAAGAGATAAGAGAAAATGAAAAGAAAAGAAAAGATAAAAGAAAATGAAAAGAAAAGAGAATAAAAGAGAAGGAATTTGCATTTTTTTAGAAAGTATAGCTTAAGAACCTTTTTTTTAATAATTTTTGGGTTTAATGAAATAAAAGAAAAGAAAAATAAGATTAGTATTATGAAAAGAAAATAAAGCTACATTATAAGAAAAATAAAATAAAGCTATATTATAAGAAAAAGAAAATAAAGCAACATTATAAGAAAAAGAAAAGAAATAAAATGTTAGAAAGGAAAATTATACTACTATTGAAAGAAAAGGAAAAGAAATGGACAATATAAGCTAGAAAAAGAATATTAAGTTAAGAAGAAAATGAAATGATGCATTAAATTAACGTTACAAGAAAAGAAAAAGAAAAAGAAATGCTAGAGTTGAATGTGTGTAATATTGACAATTACAACCATTTCTATGTAAGTGTTTTGGATTATAACAATAACGACGTTGTTAGTCGTATTGCCAAATTATGTTAGCACTAATTGGTGGATTAATAAAATTAATGCAAAGAACTAAAAAAAGTATATTAAATAAGCTAAAAATTGAACTTGAACATAAATGTAACAACTATAAGCAATAAAAAAATTAGTAAAGATAGAACAATCAAAGCAACCCGGTCGCTCTAAAAGAGAGGAAATGGAGCTAGAAGGACCGGGGATCCAAATTGAATACTTGGATCGCTAATGAATCCTCAAGTCGGGGAATATGCTTCAATGATCCAATCCTCGGGTGAGAATCCAAGCTAGGGTTTTGGAAGTTCGGTATAGGGAGATTCGGATCTCTGTTCTTCGGTAGGGTTTCAGCGTCGGGGCTCGGATGGCTCGACGACTCGGCAAAGCTTCTCTCTCTAAACCTCTCACTCAAATTCTGTCCCAAAAATGTACCAGGGGATACGGTATTTATAGAGTTCTTCAACCAATGAGATACTGCCACGTTTTAGGGCATGTCAGCCCATTTGAAGTTGGCGGTCGCCGCTTTGAAGGTGGCGGTCACCATGGCTAAAGAAGTTCCAAAAGGTTCTTATTGGTGGTCGCCAGATTTGAGGTGGCGGTCGTCACTTTTGGCTACGGTTTCCAAGAGGTTCTATTGGCGATCGCCATAATGAAGATGGCGGTCATCACTTTAGGGAATGACTTGGACAGCAAGTTATTGATGGTTCAACATAATTTCATTGGTTTGAAGGTTCAGGGTTCAAATACCATGCTTGGATCACCTCCTGAGGATCGAATGAAGCACCATTCCTGCTGTTTTTATTATCGGATTCACCTAAGATTGGGCATGGTCAAATTGGGATGTCTATAGTTGCCCTTTTTTGATATAAATTGGGCAGCAACGCGTGGTGCAAGTTATATCAAAGACCCAGAGATAACAGCCATTTGACCAAGCCGTCAATCTTAGGCCACAAGCACACAAGCATACATATGATGTTGGTCATACTCGAATTTTCATCGAGTTGCCTACGTACCCCTTTGCTAGGGATCAAACCAAAACGTAGTTCACGTGACAAAATGCAAGGATGCAAAATAAGAAACATGATGCACACTGAGATTATAACAGGGAGCGCTAGTGACGCATCAAGGGAGTATAAAGAAAATTTTTAACACCGGGAACGCACTCAGGGTGTAAAAGGAGAATATATCCCAAAATATTTACAAAAATGGCAAGAGGGACACCCTATGCGTAGAACCAAGAAAGACAATAATTCATCCCAACAACGGTTTACACAGATGGACTCCAATATGCCAAGATGTAAGTGACAATGCCCATGATGTGAAATATGGATCTCAGGTGCAACTATTTATAGCATGGTATCAATTAGCATGGCAAAGTTTATAGTACAACTCACTAAGCATAAGTACAACCGTGTGAGGCGCAAGCTACAATTTTCAAGATACAATTCAAACTTAATGGCATGAGTTTAAATCGTCATACATTCACTTAAAAATACTACTCAACTAACTGAAATCAGTTAAAATACAAACTCGAGTCTCACGACAAAAGGGTACTCAAATCACACTTAGTAACTTTAAGGCCAAATTCGAGTATTAAGTTAAAAGGGTCGACAAGGTTTTGGGGTATCTAGACTTGGAGTCAAGTTATGATTTTTAAACACTATTTAGATAAAAATATTTTCTACAACTCTTATGTTTAACACTAAAGCCAAAACCTAAGGCAAATGGGCGAATAGAGCATTCTAAGCAAAAACGGTTCAGCACTTTCCTCAAAATTTTATTGAAAATATGCCTCTGTTGGTCTCGATTTTAGGGTATCTAATCAAGTCCAAATGAGTCCATTTTTGGATATGTTCTATATTAACATGTTCTCTACAAGTTTCATGTTTAGTGCTCAGGCTAGTTATTTGGAACAAGTTAAATAGTTTGGCTATTTTGTAAAATAGGTTCTATCAATCGCCAAACCCTCAACAAAATAGGTTTTGGACAGAGAGTTTGAAATGATTTTGAGGGATTTTCCCAAGGTAGTTCAATATGTAGTTCAATATTTTTGGCCATAATGTAGTTCAATATGTTACCTTCATTGTTCATGTAGACCACTTTTGGAGTAGGTCACTAACAGTAGGGACTCTTAGCTATACAAAAATATGTGACGAAAGTGTCTTTTGATGACTGAACCACAATAGAGAGTTACAAAGTGATTTGGACCTATCAATCCTCAATATTTTGTGCTCTATTTTGGTGGGTAGTTAGATATATATGGTATTTACAACTTTTATGTTTTGTCCAAAGCTTGGATCATATTGTAAACTAGGGTTTTTAGGTCGGTATTGTCGACTGGTTGGAAAATGACACACTTTGGTATTATTGCAATATCTCGAGTTCTACTAACTCAAATGAGTTGAAACTAACTTTAGATGCAAGTTAAAAAAAAAATTCAAATCTGAACATAAGGAAAATGCTTAGATCAATTTTTTATGTTTAGTTATGGAGTTTCAAATATCAGGGCAAAAACATTTAAGTTCTCAAAAATTAGGTCCTTATATGTTCACGTTTCATACATATGGTATGTCAAGGTTTTGTCCTATTCCTTTGCATGCTTGTCTTTTAGACATGAATATCAAGGTTCCAGAACACTTTTAATTCGTTATACTCAAAAATAAAAATGCACAAACACATCTCATATTATTCAAGAACACAATAGCACCTATTTCTCAACTACAACGCCTTTTTGGTTTATTTTCGGTTCTCCATTTTTAAAGTGTTTAAAGAGATGACTTGAGGGATATTTTGGATGATATTAGACATAAGGTTTAGAGGTTCTACTTACTTATTTAGAGGCTCGAAAGGTGGTAGGATAGAAGGACTTAGCTTTAAGAAAAGCACTCCTTGTTTTCCTTGGCTCCTTCTTCTTTCTCTCCTTCTTGTTTCCTTCCTTTCTCTCTCAAACTTGGAAGAACACTCAAGAACAATGAAAATCTGGTCCTCACCTCTCTTGACCAAAAATGATGAAGGGGGAAAGAGGGTGTTTGGCTTAGTTTATATAGGAAAAAGTTTAGGGAACATAATGATGTAATTTTAAGTCATTTTCTTCCATTTCACACGGGTTGATGAGATATGGTGCTATATTTGAGAGATATGTATCAGATTCGGTGGAGGGAATACAGCTAGGGGTTAGTTTGGGAGACAAAAATCTGACCCCACATCAATCATGGGGTTTTACCTAGGTTTGTGTGCCCTTTTGTGCAAGAAAATACTTTAAAAGTTAATTTGATGTATCTTTTTGATATCTTTTTCTACTGAAACTTATTATTTTAGTATGTTTATGATAAATTTAGTATTTCCATAAATCATCATAGTTTTCATAGCAATTGATTAAATAGATGTAGTTTTTTTAAGTCAAATTAAGCTAATTTGACAAAATATGATTTTTTGACTTATTTTAGTGTGTATGAACTTCAATAATGATTTTTTTTTTCTTTTGTTAGCCTATAATATCATATTACTATGTATATTACTTGTTGAACAAGTGTTGGATCATCATAATACTTGACTTGATATCTTTCTATCTTTTTAAGCTTAAAAAAAGTAAAAAGTTATTTTTTGACACGTTTCTCAAGGTGGCACATCTCATCTTTTTGACACTTTTACTCAAAAGTAGCAACACACAAACACATCTCATATTATTCAAGAACACAACAGCCTCTATTTCTCAACTACAACGCCTTAGGAAAAGACAAAATAATTACTGATTAAAAGACAAAATAACAACACACAAACACATCTCATTTTTTATGTTATTTTATCTTTTGCTACTTAATTGTATTTAAATATCTGATTTAGGGTGTCCATGTGTCAAGATTTGAATTTTTAAGACTTTTTACTATATTAGGGGTAAAATGGTCATTTTACCCTAATTATGAAAGTTTTTGATTTTTAATTCATTATTTCATGATAATTTCTTAATTTAAAATGTTGGGAGGTTCTCCGAGTGTTAAGATTTTGTTGTTTGAGTTTTGGATCATTTTAGGGTTTCTGGGTTAAACTTAGAGTTTCGGGTTGAGTTAGGGTTTCTGATCTTTCAGCGACTTAAGATCTTGTCGGATAACCGTTGTTAATACTATGGTTTGGGCTGGGTCTTTGCACGGGTCATTATCAACTAGGTTGTTATAACTAGGGTCCGAACCAGGTCGTTATAGTACCGATGATTTATCTAATTTCATCTAAACTGTGAACAACAAACTTATATTCTACAAGAACCTATAATTTGATTTTTTATATGCAAGACGTACTCTACACACTAGATTTAATACTGTATAGAATAAAGGACATCCATGCATAACATTTAAAAAAATGATATTACATATATTGCTCATTCAGATTCTCATAAAATAAAAAAATAATTTTATTAAAATTAAATTAAATATTAAAATAAAATAAAATTCATGATTTTTAATGTACAACCCTAACACCAACCTCATTTAATCTTCTGTCGGGAAGACTGTGGCTACATGACCCGACAGTTAGAGCAATTCTATCGACCCTCCACCAAAAGGTGAAGCTAATCAAGGAAGGAGTGACTATCACTATTCCTAGTGAATCTGGCTTGCCGACCCCGATCAATGACACTACCCCACTACTCGAGATTTAGCATGAGAAAGAAAACCTCCTAAATGGGTTTGACTTTGATGAGACTAAAGCCATCCAAGTTTTGATGAACAAGGAAAGAAACTATGTGAACCCGAGGCTTATAGCAATGATGAAGGTGATGCCCTATTTTACAAGAATAGGACTATGCAAGCGCTTACAAGGGATTTCATAACCAATTTCCGTGCATCACAATCGCCATGGGCATGGACTAGGGTACGGGTCAGAGATGGAAGAAGCAAAGATTGGGAAATATGTGCCAACGCTGAATGGTAGCTTTATTAAGGAAGGGGATGATTTCCCCTATTGTGGATTTACCTAACCGATGATAGAGGAGAAGACTAAACAAAAGCTACCGGGACTAGAGATCTTTTTCGGCCATCAATTGTCCAATGATGAGGAAGAAACAGAAATATGGCAGATGGGATTCACTGAGAAAGTACCAACAGACCGGCTAGTTCATTGCAAGGAAGAAGATCTAAATTCTTTCTTCGATGAAGAGATGGCTCGGGTGTGTATAGGCAATGACGAAGACAAGGACATGCTGATGATGAAAGATGGCGCGCTTGCAGACCACACCACGCTTATCAAGGATGCAGCTAAAACAAAAAAGAGTCAGTTTTTTAAGTCTTTTCTTATACATGATGTAACAAGTGAGTTGGAGTCCAAGTCTGTTGAGCTTGTTTTCGCCGAGTCTGTGGATAATGTTTGTAAAAACGAGCCCGTCAGGAATGCATTTATTAGCATCCTGAGTCCCTTTCGTCTTGAGTCTCAAGGTGTAACTTCTCTTAATATTAATGAAATGAAATTGAATTTCGCTTACTTTGTTGTGTCTCAAATATTTTGTTTTGATTTTGAAGATTTTAATGAATTCGAGAAGGATATTCCCAAAGAGTTAAAACTTTCAATCGAAAAGAAAGAAGAAATGTGAGCTAAACTTGTGATTGAAGAAATTGTTTTAATGAATCTTAATAATGAAAAAGATCCATAAACGGTTCAGATTAGTTCCATGTTGTCTTTAGAAGAACGTGAACAATTAATCTTTTTATTAAAAGAATTTAAAGATGTTTTTGCATAGTCCTATGAAGATATGCCGAGCATAAACCTTGACATCGTACAATACCAAATTTCCCTTTTTCTTGATTTTAAATCCGTCAACCAGAAGCTCAAAAGGATTAGGCCAGATTGGGCACTCAAGATCAAGGAGGAGGTTACCAAGAAGATAGATGCCGAATTTCTCATGGTTATAGAGTATTTGAAGGGGGTTGCCAACATCGTCCCAGTAACAAAGAAAGATGAAAATATCCAAGTATGTGTTAACTTCAGAGATCTCAACAAGGTTAGTCCTAAGAATGACTTCTCTCTTCTCCATATAGATAAATTGGTAGACAACACCGCTAAGAATGCACTCTTATCTTTCATGGATGGTTTCTAAGGGTACAATCAGATGTTGAAGGCGCCAGAAGATCGAGAAAAGACTACCTTCACGACTCCTTGAAGCACCTATTGTTATAGGGTCATGCCATTCGGACTAAAGAACGTGCGAGCAACTTATTTAAGGGCTGCAACCACGTTGTTGCACGACATGATACACAAAGAAATAGAAGTATATGTGGATGACATGGTCGTAAAGTCTAAAACCCGAGAAGGGCATGTTGTCGCACTAAGAAAATTCTTCGAGTGGATCAGAAAGTACAGAATGCGCTTAAACCCACAGACGGGTTCCTTTGGAGTTATAGCGGAAAAGATGCTTGGATTCATGATCACACAACGAGGTACAGAGGTAGACCCGTCAAAGATCAAAGCCATCCTCAAAATGCCCTCTCCAAGAACCAAGAAGGATAAGGAGTTTCTTAGGAAAAATTCAGTTCATTAGCCAATTTATCGCCAAACTAACCACGACCTGTGAACCTCTATTACGACTTTTAAAGAAAGGGACCAAGTTTCAGTGGGATCAACAATGTCAAGATGCCTTCGATGCCATACGGAACTATCTGTAAATCCTCTAGTTTTGTCTCCACCAGAACCCGACAATCCTTTGATACTATACTTATCAGTGACTGATTAAGCAATCGGGTGTATGCTTGCACAAGAAGACAAAGCCAAGGTAGAAAGAGCTGCTTATTACTTGAGTAAAAAGATAATTGAATGCGAACGATGGTATATGCCTTTGGAAAAGACTTGCTAAGCGCTAGTTTGGGCATCCAGGAAGTTATGCCACTCATGCTAGCGTACCGAGTTATTCTAATCTTAAGGATGGACCTACTCAAATATCTCTTTGAGAAGCCAGCACTAACAAGAAAATTGGCTTGTTGGTTACTCATGCTGGCTTAATTCGACTTATAGTATGTCATAAGGAAGTCAGTTAAAGGGAGAGCCGTTGCAGAGTTTTTATCCAACCACCCTATTAACAGAGAAGAAGAGCCCGAGTTTGAGTTTCCTGATGTGCAAGTACTGAAGATTGAGAAAGATATGTGAACCCTTTATTTCAATAGAGCCTCGAACCAATATGGATACGGGATAGGGATACTCCTCATCACCCCCGATGACCCCCATATTCCTTTGGATTTTAAGTTGGGTTTTGAGGTCACTAATAATCAAGCCGAGTATGAAGTTTGCTTAGCCGAATTGGAAGCCACCTTGGAACTAGGGGCAAAAAAGCTAGAGGTTATAGGAGACTCAGCTTTGGTTGTATCTCTGGCAGAAGGAGAGTGGAAGGTTAAAGAAAAATAGTTGGTTCAGTACCATCGAGCGCTTGAAATAATGATTCCCTGGTTCGAAAGCATGGTGTTCACCCGTGTTTCGAGACTACAGAAGAAGTTCGTCGACGCCTTGGCCACTCTAGCGTCAATGATAGACATACCACCCAGAGTAAGGATAAGGCCTTTTGAGATTCAATAGAGGAATACACCTGCGATCAGCAACATCGTCGTTACCCAAAAAGCTAATGATGGGCTACCATGGTATCACAACATTTGGAGATACCATTTGCGAAGAGGAAAGCAAGGATTGGCTGAAAAAGTTACCATTTGCGCTTTGGAGATACCGAACATCAATTACAACTTCTACTTGAGCAACACCCTATGCTTTGGTCTACGGAATGGAAGCAGTGCTACTTATAAAATTGGAGATCCCATCTCAAAGAGTAATGGTTGAAAGTGATACTCCACAGTCGGAATGGTAAAGGTATAGATTCGAAGAGTTACTCATGTTTAACGAAAGGAGACTTAGAGCCCTATTTCATGTTCAAGGATATCAGAGAAGGATAGCTTGGGCATTTAACAAGAGAGTTAAGTCTCGGAACTTGAGGGAAGGCAACTTAGTTCTCAAAGAGATCAGAGCTCTAATCTTTGGTCCAAGGGGCAAGTTCAAACCCAATTGGACCGGACCCTATCTCATCAAGACCTTGATGTCAGGAGGCGATGCCATCCTTATGGATTTGGATGAAGATGTTTTCTCTACACCCTCAATTCAGACCAGCTCAAGAAGTTCTACCCCCGAGGGGAAGCTATCAAAAGGAGAGCGTCAAAACTCAAGGGTAACCTGAGCCTTGAACTACGTTATGGCTTGATTCCCTTTCTTCGGGATACATGGCAGCTTCTATCAAAAGTTCAGCCCAAACCATTAAGTTAAAATTCCCTCTTTGTAACCATGTTTCAAGTAACAGAATCAATGTAAAAACTTGTTTTAAATTTTTCTAATAAAATGGTTTTATTGCAAAAATGAAAATCTAAAGAACAGTTCTAAAAAGTCACCATAAGCCAGAAAATGGAGAAACTTTCACTAATAAGTTTTACCTAATACAGTTTTCAAAAGCAAGAGAGGCTCGCGAATCCTCGCCCTAAGAAGTTAAAAGGGAAACAAGCAAAATATTGAGGTACAACAAAGCAAAGTCAAGTCCTTCTTCTTTTTGCATTCCCTCCCAGTCCTACCATGCGCTCAATCTCTACTTGTAGCCAAGTCTTGTAACTCGTAGATAACCCACTGTCAAAATCCCCGCCAACCGGCATCCTCAGTCGAGAAGACCAAGCCCGCTGGTATTGACCCAAGAAAGGGGCCCGGTGGAGAGAACTATACAGATGACTCACAGTAGCCTCGGGGCGGATCTGAGTATGACCGAACTGACGAAGAATGCGATATGGATTATAGAAAGTGGCCAGCTTCAAGCCAACCAACAGAACCCCCAAGTAATCCACAGTTACAGTAGTCCTGGAAGATATCTTCAGCCAGGGGCATAGCCAGGAGATGTCCTCCTCGGTCAGAGAACTCAGGTAATCCTGCCAAGTAACCTCGGAGGAGCATAGGCGATAAACCTGATGACGAATGAAGGACTTCACGCTGTAACTATCTGACATCGGCTTCTCCAACAGATTCACTTTCTCCATCAGCTAAACCTAAGAGAAACAAAAAAAAAAGAGAGCTGAGTGGAAAAATCTGGGAGAATACAGAAAAAGGGAGAGCTGAGAAAAAAATAATAGAGAGAAAAACACTAAAAAAGGAAAGCTTAGTGGAAAAACTCGAGAGAAATATAGGAAAAGGAGAGTCGAGAGACTACCTGTAGCAAGAGAGCACTACTGGCTAAGTAAGGGGCACCCTCAGTGTGGACTGTGTCAAGTCCAAGGAACGTCTCAGCAAGAACTAACGGGATAGGATCTCGGTCCTCGTGAATTTGATGAGCCACATATACCAAGGAAGAGTTAGCCCGCCCGTCCGATGGTCCTAAGAAGAAACGAGCTAGGAGACAGATGCAAAGAGCATACCGACGCTGAAGCTGAAAAGAGAAGTCTCCAAGAGATCCACGAGGCCCGAAGCTGTCCACGATCCGTGCCACATCAAGAAATCCGTCGTGGGTAATGAGAGAAGCCTTATGCCTGGAATAACCACAGAGCTACATCAATCTGTCCCTAGGACTCAAGAAAAGCATGGAAACTATAACCTCTTCTCAGCCTGAAATCTCCAGAATGGCCGAAAAGTCCTCCACTGTCAGACATAATTCCTCGACACCAAAATAGAATGTGTACCTCGGGATCCCATAGCTAGGTGGCTCCTCGCAGAAAATGTGAATCAATTTTAGGGTTTATAAAGAGAGCAGCGCATCCAGACCAAAGTTAAGGAAGTTTTTGCGCTCAACCGGGGGGTCTGAAACAAAGATATCCTGACCAAAGTAAGAGTGGGCCATGAAGGATATAAGGAAAATGCAAGATATCTAGAATAGTGGGGTCTGGAATAGTTGCCCCCTTTTATAGATCTAGAAATGAAGAGAACCTACAGAATCTGCTCAAAGTTTTGCGCTAAAAACTTTTATCATGGCCGCCACCATTTTCCAACGACCGTCAACTTTTAACCTCATGGCTGTCATGTTTTTCTCCCAAACCTTACGGCCATGACATTCCAAAGTCCAGGCCGTGAACTTTTCTCCATAAAAGTTCAAGACGCCACATCCAAAATCCACGGCCGTAAAATCATTTCGCACGGCCATAACTTTTTTATGCAAAAATTTTAACAGCCTCTCCTCATTTTACCAGCATGCCTAAATTGTCGTCAACGAATTATAAACAACTCGCAACAAGGAAAAGCAGTTTATATGGAAAGACCATAACCCATGAATCATACATCATGCATAATAGGAGTCTAAGCATTTCAAAATTGATTTTCATAACATAATAAAAAGACATCTTTGATAATCAAAAGTCTAAACCACAGGGCACGAAGGCCCAACCCATCAAAAGTGAAGTAATGTGCGTATGTGTGTTGTGGCACACAGGCCAAAAGAAGAATCAAATGCACACATGCCCCATCCATCATATCTATGCAGTGTGTCAGGAATAGTATGTAAGTATGTATCAGTGTGTATCAATAGCAGTGTACCGGTGTGCATTGTTGTGTACCAAGAACAGAGTATCAGAATGTATCAAACGGGCATGCAGGCTCAAACAAGAGTAGGCGCGCAGGCCTCCATGTACAGTAAGAAGAAAACAAAAGAAGATCATCAGTAGTAGGGGTAGCTCAGGTCAGTCACTCCTGTCGGGTCCTCTTCCTCCAAACGATGTAGCCTCCCTAAGATGACTCGACAGACGACCCTGTAGATCCCGTCCCCTCCTCTATGCCCATGCTAGTCTGCGCTGCGTTGGAGATCCCGAATCTAGAAGAAGTCACAACAATAGAAGTGGAAGCAGAAGTCCACGCTGAAACTGTGACTGGAGCAGCAGGTTCCATGTGACCGCCGTGAGTGCTCGATTCTCTGCTATGTCCACGCTGAAAGAAGGAAAAGGACCACATATGCAGAAAGGAAAAGTGCAAAGATGTAAAAGTGAGCTAGGAAGGACTGAGTACCACAACAGAGGCACCCTATGGAGCAGGAGGCTCCATGCCCTGGGCTTGAAAAGATGCATCCTAGTGATGAACTAATACCCTCAACCCAGAGATCAGGCGAAGGCACTGGTCGCACCACTCCTGGGGCATCTGTCAAGAGATGAACCAAGTCATTGCAGTCAGATGTCATAACCAGTATAAACACGAGAGTCAGTGCAGTCAGATGTCAAAATCAATCATGAGAATCAGTCCAATCAGATATAAGGGGTAGTATGGAAAGCAGAAGGAAGTGTGTCATACCTGTTCTACACCTGGGGGAAGGAGAATATCCTGGGCTGCTGGCTCGGGGTTTTGGATCTAGTGAAGATTCATGTCTACACAGGTGTCCACTGTCCATGGAAGCTCAGGGTGAACAGGACCTGGGGCAGTAGGAGGAGGACCCCGTACAGCAACACGGGCACCTACGGCAGGCATAAGCCTCTCTCGAGTAAAGATCGTATAGTCACGATCCTCACCTTCGATCAGCGTAGCAGCATCAAGGTCTACCATGGCGTGGATAATCTCGACCGTGCGAAGGGTGTCGGTCTGACGCATCCCCACCGGAGGCGTCCTCGGGATACAAAAATGGTCATACCCTAGCGACTGCCGAACAATGCACTCGCCAAGGTACCACTCTCTATAGAATAGCCCCTCAAGCAAGACGTAGGTCCATGTAACCTCGTGGCTTTGCATTAAATCGGCTCCAACTCACTCCTCCATGCCAATCCATATGCCCCAACAGACCTGAAGATCAAAGAAGCATGTCAGTAGGCAGTGTATGTACAAGGAATGAAAAGAACGAATGAACAGGAGTAATAAATGACTTACTTGGTCGGGAGTGAGGCTACCAAGAAAAGGCGGTCGTCGTCTAGGTCCTTCCCCCTAGGCTTCGTACCTCGATGGCGTCTGGCCCATCAAAGTACCCAAGGGATCACGAGGGGGTCGTCGCAAGAATTCACCGACTGACGCATACCCAGGAACTCGTAGGCCCAGAGCTATAGAAAATTGAGTGGAGCATCAGTATAGTTGAAATAGATATGCAGATATGGAAATAGAAAAGGAAAATACATAGAGTAGAGAAAGTAGACATACCTCCCAGATACGCCAGTACCCACCAATGCTCAGATTATAGGTCCTGGTGGTCGCGCTCATGTTTCGGTACAAAGTGGCTAATGCGGCTCTTCCCCAGTCGTAAGAGCCGATCTGGTCCACCACCACCATAGTAGTGAGGTAGTGGAGGTGCTCCTTGTTCTCTAAGCTCAGGAATAAGGCTATCCTGAATATATAGAGAAGGAATGCATGCGCCACCCACTCGAAGTGGTGGACCTCTGAGTAGATGAATGGGCGAAATGTCTTCTTCAGCCACGTATAGCAAATGCTCCCCTTGTCAATGGAAGGGGGCACGCGACCAAGCAGGTGCATAAGAGCCGCGGGGCTCCAACAGATATTAGGATCAAACGGGATCAGGTCGTCGCCCACCCAAATCCTGATGATAAGGGAAAAGTCAAGAGGAGTGAGTGTGACCTCGAAGGTAAGTAGGTGAAAAGTGTTGGTGGTGTCCCACCATCTCTCCGTCAAGACCATGAGAGTGACCCAATCATTGCTAGTTCCCTCCAACGTGGTGACAAAGCTGTCGAAACTTGACCGATCAATAATCTCTTTGCTGCGAGGAGGGAGCGCCATGTACCACTCCAAAACATCCAATGACCCACTAAAACCTCGAATATGAAGCCTTCCCTAAAACGAAAACAAGACAAACGAATCAGTAAACGGGAAAAATAACAAAAACAACAAGGAAATATGCGACAAGATAGCTAAAACAATCAAACGATAATCAAAACAACAAATCCGACAAATAGATCCCAAAACGACTATAGGCAACCCACAGGATTCAAAATTCAAGTTTCAATCATCAGAAAATGTGACTTCCTTCCAATCTAAAATTTGTTTTTTGCTCTTAAAAGATGGTGACGTGATTCAATCCATTTCACAAAAAAAAAAAAACTCTGTCAAAACCAAATCCGTTTCAAATGAAAAATAAAGCCCAAAACCAATGATTCACTTCATGCAATTTCAAATCAACTTCAATTTTGAGCGTTAAGAATCCAATGTCAAATCAAAAGTCCAAACTAAAATTCAACTTCGTTCGAATCTAGTTCAATTCAAGACACAAACCTAACCTATCTCGACACGACATCCAATCAGTTCAATCCAAGTTCCACAAGATTCGTTTCGATTCAAAATTCAAACTTTTGAAGTTCAATTCAACTTTCAATCTCAAATCAACCTAATTCCTAAGTTTGGCCTAAACACATCCCAAACCTATGACTCAACATAGTTAATCCATGCCCAAGACATGCTCAAAAGTTTAAAGTTTTCAAATTTGACCAAATTTTGATTCAACACAAAACAAGTCCAATCCAAATCTCAAATTCAATTCAAATAAGCCCCACTTTCAAAATGGGATCTAACTAAAAGTCAAAAATCGATTTCAACCTAATCCAAACCAAAATCCAAATTCAACCTCAATTCAATTTTAAAATTCATTTTCTAAATAAAGTCAAAAGTTTTCTACATCCAAAATTCAAGGCTTCGTTTAAACCAAGTCCAACATTCAACCCAAGTTCAAGATTCAATCCAAACGTTCATCCCTTGACCAAAAAGTTCTTTTTTTTCTCTTCTTCTTTTCTTCAATTCAAAGTTCCGGCCAAAGTTCAAGGTTCGCATCGTCTAAGTCCAAAGTTCACCCAAGTCTCCCAATTCAAGTTCAAGGTCCATTTTGATTCCAAGTCAAGGTTTGGCCTAACCAAGTTCAAGTCTCAAATTCAATCTTCAAGTTCAATTCAATTTTTCAATCCAAGTCAAGTGTCCAAATACCAATTCAAAATTCAACTCAATACGATATCAACCAAGATGTCTAAATGACCGAGTTCAAATGATTTTCAATAAACGCATCCATGAAACATGTAAAAATTCAAGTCTCGGACGTACCTCAAGGTTCGTGATCGAGAGGTGATCCTCGCGACAATAGAGGAGGATATCGCTCTCTACCACCATGTCCGGGATGATAAATCTTTTCATAGTCGGCTTCTGCAATTGCTGAAGAAGAGGAATGTACGTAACCAGTTCAAAATATTACGACATCCCCAACGCACCTCCCTCGAGTAGGTCCTTGTCAACCACACCAGCCGCGCCACTAACGCCCTCTACATTATCGGCGCCTCCTCCTCCTTGGCCGACGCCCACACCCATATCACCACAATAACCAACTGCGCCACCTCTGCCTCTACCGGCGCTACCACCCTCCTCCCCGATAAATTCAAAGCCAAAGTCGCCTATGAAAATCGAAAACACGAGCAAGAAGAGAGAGTGGAGAAACATCTTTGGGAGAGAGAGAGAGAGAGTGAAGGAGAAAAGAGAGAGTCGTTTGTGATTCGCGCGAATGAGTTTTTTTCGAACCTGTCTTAGACCTTTGTTTTGTTATCGACCTCACGACCTTTGTTTTACACGTAGAAGACCAGATTATAAGTTCTTGCAAAATATAAGTTTTTGTTCACAGTTTAAACAGAATTGGACAAACAATCGGTATGACTATAGCACAGAGTTCTAGTAGGTCTGTCTTGGTTACGAGGAACAGATAATAGCATCGTCTATTGTTCTGACTTGCTGTGTTAGTACACTTTGTGTGTATTGAACATGATAACTTTAGGGTAATTAATTTTATAGTGACTATATAAATTAATTCACACTCCAGGATTATTATGAGTGTTATGCTCTTAATTTCAAAATGATTATTATTTGCGTATATTTAATATTCGTTGTTTTGATTCATTAGAGGGTGCGATCTTTTATGGGTCTATAGTCCGACTGAGTTGGATAGCAGTACTAATTATATGGTGAATATTAATTATTGACGGAATACACGTCCCAATTGTTCGAGATTGACGATACCCCCTTAAGGAAGTTTATAAGTTTTGACCGAGAAACCTTGCAGGCGGATTTAATTATCCGATAATCAAATAAGTTAAATGGAAGGGCTTAAGGAATTTCAAAGATGCCAATTAAATTAAATTATCAGTAATTAAATTTAATTGACGGGTATTGAGAATCTTAATGTAGGGAGATGAGTTAAGTATTTAATAATAGGAGCTCAATGCAATTAGGTCTTGAGATTATGGCTAGAAGTGCAGTTACAGTTTTTTAGTGGTATGAACTGTAATTTAGTTTTTTATGAAAATTACAAAAATCGCTACAAGATTTTCATAATTATAGAAACTGCTGGAAGGGTATCTGAGTCACACTAGAATGCTATGTCATAATTACTCCACAGGTCACTGCTGTAGCCTATAAATATATGGGTATGCTGAACCAAATTCATAAGTTGTCTTTTAAGATTAAGGTTATCCAGGTTCTGCCGGTACCATTTCTCGAAGAATCGTAGCCCACACTACGTTCGAGAATCGCATCGATAATACAGTAGAAGGTATGTTTGGAGCTTCAACTTAGAGAATCAAAGTTCATAGTTGAAGAAACGACAAAAAAGGTATTTATCTAAATTAACTGTGGTGGCACAAATTTTATTTTGATCGTTCGATATCAAAAAGTTTTATCTGGAGCCTGTTTCGGTGATTTCCTATCCAATTTTTATTTTTTAAAAAATTATTTACAAATCAATAATCTTGGCAGTTTGCCTCAAACAATTGGTTTCAGAGCCATTTTGATTATGTTTACGATTTATCGAGGGGTCGGGTAGATTTAGAACTGTGCTAACTTTGTTTTGCAGGTGTTCTAATCCCGATTTTAAGATCGTTATTATATTCATATTTGATTGAATGTATGGATGATGATTATAATTTAATTTTTAATCACGAGGGTTGTTCGTAATAGTTTAAGCTTTTTTGTTCGAATGTGAGCCTTTGGGATATAGGTTTTCGATGTAAAATTTTTTATTTATTTTTAAATATTATTTAGAATATTTAAGATGTGACGCCCCGTCTTACGGGCACGCCCGAACATACATAACTATAATTAAGAGAGATATTCTAGCCATGCATTCATAATTACATATGATAAATACTAAATCATTAAGGGTCAGAACTTGTTCAAAATATATAACGATTATAGTCATCCAGAGAATTTAACAAAAGTTACAATATGCCCATGGAAACTGACAAAAGATCAAAAAGGAAGAAAATTCAAATTCTTCAAACGGCATTATTGGGATTGGCTGGCTCCTGCCACTCACCCCTTTCCTTGAAATCTTCCTCCCTTACGAGCACTCCCTCCTCAAAAAGTTCTTCTTCTTCGCCTGTGGCACGAGTGCTATGAGCCAAAGCCCGAAGTAAATTTCCTAAACCTTCTAACAAACTCACAACAAAATATCCTACAATACATATCATATATCACCCAATACAATTCAAGGCCAGAGAGGCAAACAAATTTGACATTTACGGCAGTGTAAGCATGTATATATAAATAATTGTGCAAGTGCGTGATGCAAGTGAATACGTTGCAGATGCCCAACCCGACATACATCCAGAACCATAACATGAATTCCACACCAGGAATTACAAAGTAGACTTCATGGGGATCTGACTACCAAAATTATTCTTGCCTCATTGCAAAAGGTAAACGCACTCCTTGGCTTCATGTCTCAGCCATTTTACTCAATGGCAACAACGTGGGGTAGCCAATTACATTTTTATTCCAAACTCCCCCTCCTTATTCCAAATCCTCTAGCCAAATTATATGCGCACAAAACCCACCTTAAGAACAAAAATGCTCGTTTGGTGTCAACCCAAAGTATAAATTACTGAAATTAAAAAGGCTAGAGGTGCCTTACTCTTTTTCATAGTAAACCCCTTTTTCATAATAACAACTTCCCAAATCAATTTTAAAATTGGCAACCAGGGACGCCCTAGATTCAAAACCACAGAAGGAATGATTTCCACTAAAAAGGGGACTCTAATAAGCCAAGATACTTGTGTAGGAATGATCATGATGTGCAATATGCTTCTTGTGTACAATTGATTATAGCTTAACATCTAAACATGGTATAGCTTAAGGTACAACTCACTAAAGCATAGGGTACAAGTATATAAAGCACAAGTCATAATGTACGTGACATAGATTCGACCTATTGGCATTGTTTTTATTTATCAAATTATCATTTTCATACACCAATCACTCACATAATTCATTTCAAGTCCATATCTTCATGTCCCACAATGTGGCATGCTACCCATATACTTAGCCAAATTTGGGTAATTGTTCAAGCGAAAATTTTAAAGTTACTACAGTGTTTTTAAGCACCTAGACATGGAGTTAATTTCTGATTTTTGAACAACAATTAGATAAAAATATTTTCTACAACTTTCATGTTTAACACTAAGGTCAGATCCTAGGGAAAATTGGTCATTTAATTTAAGTAAGAGAAAATCATTCATCACTTTACAAAGAAAAATGTAAAATTTGGGCCTCTATTGGCCTTCGTTTTGGGGGATCAATCCAAGTTCTATGGGTCTCATTTTTGGGAAGGTTTTAGTTTAATGTGTCCCCTACAAGTTTCATGTTTTGTGATAAGACTAGTTGTTTGAAACAAGTTGATGATTTTGGCTATATTATAAAATAGGTTCAGTCAGCATAAAAAGGTTCAATAGAATTGATTTTCAACAGAGAATGCTCAAGATCTTTAGGAGACGATAAAAGGGTATTTTGGGATGATTTTTTATCAGTATCTAGTTTAATATATTATCTACATTGTTCATGAAAACCACTTTTGGATTTGGCCATTAAAAACATTGGTTTTTGGTCCCACAAAAACATGTAACAAAGAGCTCTATCAGTCACTGATTCACAACAGTTATTTCGGGAAGGGTTTTGACTTATCAAGACTTCATATTTTTGGCTTATTTTTGGTGGACAGTAATATGAACATGTTATCTACAAGTTGTATGTTTTGTCCTAAGCTCGGTTCTCACTTTAACCTAGGGGTTTTATGTCTGTAACTCAGAGTGGTCAGAATATGACACTCTTTGGTAAAAATGGTGTATCTAGAGTTCTACTCAATAAAATCACTTCAAACTAATTTTGTATGAAATATAATTTAACAATCTAGATCTGGACATAAATATTACATTTAGATCATTTTTCTATAATTAGTTATGGTAGTTTAAAATTTGTGGCAGAAAGTTAATATGCCCAAAAAATCAAGTTACTTAGGGTTTCAGAAACTTAGCTCATGTTATGTTTAAATTTAATGTATTTTCTTTGCATGCTTGTAATATATTCATACATACCAAAGTTTCAGAGCCTATTTAAGCCATAAAACTGAAAAACACTTACATGCAAACACAAACAACACTTGATCTCATATGAACAGCCCCTAATCTATTCACACGACGCATTTTTGAGTAAAATCTTGTTTCTTATTCTTAGGATTTTTTTTAGAGATGGATAAAGGGTTATTTTATAAGAGAATGGCAGAAGATTTAAGGAATTTACTTCCTCCTTGCTCTCCTTCTCTCCCTTAGAACACTTAGAATTTTTCTGGTTCCTCTCCCTCACTCTCTTGGCCTAACCATGTATGGAGAATAGGAGAGTTTTGGTGTATTTTCATAGCAAAAATAGTACTAGAAAATAATTATTATGTATAAACTTTAATTTAAATTTTCTTAAATTCTATTGGGTGCATGGGGTGGCTATGCTCTTTTAAGAAATTGGATTTCAGATTTGGCAGGTGGGAGTTCGGCTGGAGCTGTTTGGGGAGCCTCAAAAGCTGATTTTGCATTAAATTATAGTTTAAATTGTGTTTTGGTACCATTTTGTGTAAAACAATGCATAAAATATTAATTTTATGTATCTTTTTGGTATCTTAACCTACTAAAACCTATTATAATAATGTGTTTATGATTAATTTAGTCTTTCTATGAATTATCATAATTTTTATAGCAATTAATTAAATAGGTATAAGCTTTTAAGTCAATTTAAGCTAGTTTAACAAAAATTAACTTTTTAACTTATATATTGTGTAGAAACTTTAAATAATGATTTGTTTGCTTTTTTTGACCTATATTATTATATTATTATGTATATTACTTGTATAAAAAATTTTAGGTCATAATAATGCTTAATTTATACAACTTTTTCTCATTTTTAAACTTAAAAAGGCAAAAAGTAACTTTTTGTACATAAATCCCAAGGTGGCCGGCCATACAAGGGTACTTTTGTCATTTTTATTGCTATTTTGTCTTTTGTTATTTAATTGTATCTAAATATCTAATTTTGAGTGTCCATGAGTCAAAACTTAGGTTCTTAAGACTTTTTGCTATATTAGGGGTAAAATGGTCATTTTATCCGAATTATGAGGATTTTTAAATTTTAACTTTATATTTTATGTTATTTACTTAATTTAGGCTATCTAAAGACTTCTCTGAGTATTTAAGCTTCTCTTATGAGGATTTGGCCTCTTTAGGGTTTTTTAGGTTAAATTAGGGTTTTGGGTTGAGTTAGGGTTTTCATCCTTCTAGCGACCTAAGATCTTGTCAACTAACCGTTGCTAATACTAGGGTTTGGATTGGATCGTTACACGGGTCATTACAAATTGAGTTGTTACAACTTGAGTACGGACCGAGTTGTTACAATCTACCCCCATTAAAATAAATTTTGTCCTCGAAATTTCGTATCGTACTTCATCGTGTGAATGGTTGGGGATGATTTACTAGCATTATACTTTCTCGTCTTGGTTTTCTCACTTTTGTGGTGATGCTCTAGAACTTCTATTAACACAATTGCTTTTCCTCCGAAGTACCTAGCTTTGGATCTCTACTGAGCTCTCCTTAAAGTTATGTCCTAGTATTCATATATAACTCAGGGTAACTCGGTTGTTTGACTGGGCATTTATATTGGCAAGCGTGTAAGGTAATCTTCCGTTGAAGTTACTTGACTTACTCATCTTTGCGTTACTCGGTGTTAGGGTTTTTACGTTATTTTTGATAAAATCCATAACTCCCAGGTCGCATGGCATAAGAGTGTTGGTACTCTCAACGTGCACGCTCTACAAACAAAGTCTACTTGCATGTGATATTCTAAGGGTGTATTGTTGCTTAGAGTTTGCTCTTAACACTTCGGGTTCTAAGGACAAAGATTGCCTACGTACAAAAGATAAAGATATGGAAGAATGAAATGCTCCAGAATCAAACAATATTCTCTCTAAGGTATTGAACAGCACGGACATACCTTGTTTCTGTTGTTTCCGTTGATTTACCCAGTCCTTCTGTCCTAACTGCAAACATTATGACTTTTTGTTCCTAGGCTGACCGCATTCATAGCACAGCCTTACCTTTAAAGGTTGACTCCTTGCTAGCCTTGGTCTGTCGGCAAGGTGGTACATCTTTTTGGGAATAAATCCCTTTTTGTTCCTCAGTGGTCCTCCTTGATTATCTTCTCCACTTCTTAGAGGGCAAAAAGTTATCCTATGTTCAGACTGGTTGTACGTATAATAAGTCCTTACTGTGGTTCGCTATTGTTTTGTGGCCTTAATCCAAACCTATGTTGTTTGGGAAAAATTCTTCTTCTCAGGTGCTGGGATATTCTGTTTCCTTAGATCCGATAAGTACCATGATCCTTCCTAGGGTGCCTTCCTTTGCGATCAATCCAAATTGGCTACTAGATCTTACAAGATTCGTGCCAGGCTTAGGACGTCCACTTCTTCCTTGGTTTCACTTACTCTCGCTGAGCTCTCGTGGTTCTGTCTTTGTCTTGACATCTTTAGGAAAGAGAAAAGGAAAAAAAGTCATCGAACTGTCCAATAAGATTGGTTCTACATATAAGGTGAGGACATAACACTTAACACAAATGGTTTTATCTGAAGAGATCCTGTCGTTCTTACTGTAGATTGAACGAAATTACAAAACTGTTAAAACATGGCTACTATCTTGGACTCTACGTGATTTCCTATTGTAGACTTTGTTCGTGCCAATCAGTCCCTTCGGTTTTTATTTTGTATATTGATAACTCGCAGTATTGTTTACACACGAATCTCTTATGATTGCAAAAGTTAGATAAGAGTTGCCTTCAATTTCCCTTATGCATACTCTTAACATGCTTTCGATGGTTTAGAATCGTGTGTTCGAATTGCCCATTCATCTGAAGGGGAGATGCAGGTCTCGGTTGGGATCAATAGAAACTCATGTTGGTGGAGATCTCACAGATGTACTTTTTGCTTATAGCTAATAGAAAGCGAGCGATCTTGGTGAGGTGACCCATTGTAACTCGAATGTTGTAGTGCTCCTGATGCGATCTTGATGATCCTGGTGACGAGGTCCGTAGTCATATTCTTTCACTCCTATTCGAGTCTTTCCAAGTGTTGTATCATTTCTCTTGACTTCTGTCGTTGTCCTTCACGTGCTGGTACATAGGGTTTGAATGTTTCTTCTATTGACTGGATCATTTTTCTCTCGTGGTTGGTCACTCTAGGGTAAAATGAACGTGATAAAAGTATGGTTGAGGCAAATATCGAGTCATGTGAGCCATTATAGTTTGATGGTTAATTCTCCATCAGGTTCCTGATGCTCATAGTTGTCATCAAAATTCTTTATTGAAGGTGGAGATGGCAGGATTCAGATCCTAACATTTTGGTGGGAAAAGCCGATGTGAATATTGATGCGTACAAATACTCTTTCTTTACTGGCATACTAAGGGTAACCTAAACTCGAGGTTATCTCTTATTTTTCACTTCCCTATTGTTGGTTTGAATTCTTTGCTTTCCTATTTATTGGATGTGTGGGTCTGCTATGAACTAGTCTGGGAAAGTCTGAACTTTGTCACATGGTGATGTCATGAGTCTCTTGGTGTAAAGTTATTGTTCTTAACTATAGGTTACTGATGGCATAGTTCTATTTGTCGGGTCCTTTGAAAAGATGTAGTTCGTTGAATAAACCCTTACTTAACCATTTCTGTAGTCGGGGGTGTCGGCCTTCAAAACTTTGTTATATGTGGACGTTGACTGTACTTTAAGTCGTAATGTTGAGGAAAGATTGCCCCACAATTCAAAGAGGTGTTAAGAGGTTCCCATGCATTGTCCTAGTTTCTCGTGAAAGCGCCAAAACCTAATGACGTAATAATCCTGTCAATTTTTCTGGTTTCAAGGAAGGCAATCATAATGTGGTGAATAGGTAAGCGTTTAGATGAGGATTTCGAATGGTATAAGCACGAGATGTAGCTGGGGTTAGATCATCTTGGGGTGGAACCCAGATAGTTCAAAGATAGATAGAATTAAGGCAAGGGGTCATAGTTTAAGCAATCACAGTTGAGAGGTCAATTGAAGCATAGATGCATTGGAGAGAAGAGATCAGCAATTAATGAATATTATAAAGAGAAGGTTCTCGGGACCAGTCTGTGCAACATCAGACCTTGACAAAAGACACGTTTAAGAAATGGGTAGCCAAACTAGATATTTGTTCTGAAGTTACGTCGACCTAAAGTACTTCAATTCAAGCATCCGAGTCGACTCCCCAGGTTGGGATTTTCTAGAGTTTACAAAATTGCTTCAGTCAGATGTAGTATTGAAGTCAAGGGAAATGAATGGTGGTGGAGGATCATGGTAATATCGAATGTTCGGGGCTAAAGGAATGATATTGAGCTCTACGAATAAAGAGTTAGTTCAAGGATGATGGTTTGCATTGAAAGACAATCAAATGTGAATACTAGTCGTCATCTAGGCATGGCTCAACAATGAAAACTCATAGATAAGGGTATTTTCTAGGATGAAATTCCCGATAAGGTTACCAGCAAGACTTCGGTGGAGAAGGATTACCTACGAATGATACTAGGTAACATTGTTGAAAACTGGTATTATTAGAAGGAAAGAAAAATAAAGAATTTTAACCGGGTATAAAAGTTGATAAAAGGGTTTGGGAAAAGAAACTCATAAGGGTGAAGTTGCGGGGTTTTAACGGTGGTTTCGGTAAACATAGGCTACTCCAAGTGCTTTATCATCCAGGGGTTAGTCAACTTGTTGGTTGTTAGGTCTTCTACATGCCATTCTAAAATAAAAGAAGAAGAGTGTCATGATTTTGAGAGTTATTCTAGTTCTTGATTACTTGTTATGCTTTGGGATTTTGTAGGGTTCAGTTGAAGTTTACAGAACTACTTATAAAGATTTTGACATAAAAAAAATTGCATTTTATTTCAATTCATAGTTAATACAAGTTTGTCAAATGTTCACACAGCACACATACAATTTTCGAGTTAAAGGGAAAGATACAAGGCCAATGTGCAAAAACTTAAACAAGCAAATGTGGGTAAAAGTGGCGGACAATTGCTTCGCGCTCCCAACTCGCCTCGATGATGTTATAGCAGTGCCATTGTACCTCGACATGCCAAGCGTTGGTTGACCCTATTTGCACTCTACTGGTTACTGCAGTCGGAGTCTCTCGATATGTCTCAGGATCGACAAAATCAATGGCCGGGTCACGCGGGTCAATAATTCCTCTCTCGTCTGTAGGCCTCCGATACTACATCCATCTTATAGTTAACATGTCCCCCAGTCGTGCCTTGAATTCGGGAGGAAAGTCTAGGCAGTAGAGTTTTCGGCTGCATTTCTCAACCACGCGTAAGGGTCCCATGTAGCGTGGAAAAGCCTCTGGTTTTCTCCACATACACATGTGTTCCGAGAAGATTCTGGCGTACACCCAATCCCCCACATAGTAACCTTGGCACTCTGGGCGGCTGTAGTAGATGGCGGTATCCAAAGTCTCGTCTTCATTGGACTCGAGCGGAGGTGCCTCAAGCTGATCGTATGGGAAGGCAATTGCCACTTCTTCATCGTCGTCGTCGTCGTCCTCGTCCTCATTGTTGTTATCGACATCGAAATTTTCCTTGTTCGGTTATTCATCTGCCTTCATCTCATCACCCTCATCTTCTGGGTTTACCTGCCATTCCTCCGGGAAAACCCAAGCTAAAGGGACAACGTCAATAGGATCTTGTTCCTCCACTGGTATCTCCTCCAGGTCCTCTTCTGGCTCTTCTTTGGGATCTGAGTCTTCTGGTTCCAGTGCTGCCCATGGTTCCCCAGCTGGCTCTGCATCGGACGCCATTCTAAGGAAAGAAAGATAGAGAAAATCCTAAGGTAAAGATTTTAAGTTGTTAAAATTATATGTGATAAATTAATAGTACAAACGTTTTACAGAGTTTCTATGCTACAGAACTCATAATCTCCCATCTCCCAAGGCTTGAAGGTTCACTAAATATAGGCTCTAAAACCAACTGTGGCGCCCCGTCTTACGGGAACGTTAGGACATACATAACTATAATTAAGGGAGATATTATAGCCATGCATTCATAATTACATATGATAAATACTACATCATTAAAAGGGTTCAGAACTTGTTCAAAATATATAATGATTACAGTCTTCTAGAGAATTTAACAAAAGTTACAATATGCCTGTGGAAACTGATAAAAGATCAAAAAGAAAGAAAATTTAAATTCTTTAAACGGCGTTGTTGGGATCGGCTGGCTCCTGCCACTCACCCCGTTTCTCAAAATCTTATTCTCTTACGAGCACTCCCTCCTCAAAAAGTTCTTCTTCTTCACCTGTGGCACAAGTGTCATGAGCCAAAGCTCAAAAGCAAATTTCCTAAACCTTCTAACAAACTCACAACAAAATATCCTACAATACATATCATATATCACCCAATACAATTCAAAGCCAGGAAGGCAGACAAATTTGACATTTTACGACAGGGTAAGCATGTATATATAAATAATTGTGCAAGTGCGTGATGCAAGTGAATGCAATACAAATGCCCGACATACATCCAGAACCATAACATGAATTCCATACCAGGAATTATAGAGTAGATTTCATGGGGATCTGATCACCAAACTTATTCTTACCTTGTTGCGAAAGGTAAACGCTCACCTTGGCTTCATGCCTCAACTGTTTTACTCAATGGCAACGGCGTGGGGTAGCCAGTTACATCCTTATTCCAAACTCTCCCTCTTTATTCCAAATCTTCTAGCCAAATTATATGCGCACAAAACCCACCATAAGAACAAGAATGCTCGTTTGGCGACAATCCAAGGTCTAAATTACCGAAATTAAAAAAGCTAGTAACGAACTCATGATACCTTTCATGTTTAACACTAAGGTCAGATCCTATGGCAGATGGGTCATTTATTTAGTTAAGAGAAAACCATTTAGCACTTTACAAAGAAAAGTGCAGAATTTGGGTCTCTGTTGGCCTCAGTTTTAGGGGATAAATCCAATGGATATAGGTCTCATTTTTGGGGAGGTTTTAGTTTAAGGTGTCCCCTATAGGTTTCATGTTTTATGCTAAGGCTAGTTGTTTGGAACAAGTTGATGATTTTGGCCATTCTATAAAATAGGGTCAGTCAACATAAAAAGGTTCAGCAGAACTGGTTTTCAACAGAGAGTGCTCAAGATCTTTGGGAGACCATCCAAGGGTATTTTTGGCTAATTTTTGATCGGTATCTAGTTTAATACGTTAGATATATGTTTCATGAAAATCACTTTTGGATTTGGCCATTAAAAACATAGGTTTTTGGTCCCACAAAAACATGTGACAGAGTGCTCTGTCAGTCACTGATTCAAAATAGTGACGTTAGGAAGGGTTTTGACCTACCAAGACTTCATATTTTCGGCTCAGTTTAGGTGAAATGTTAGATAATCTTGTTATCTACAAGTGTTATGTTTTGACCTAAGCTCGGTTCTCACTTTAACCTAGGGTCTTTATGTCTGTAACTCAAAGTGGTCATAATTTGACACTCTTTGGTAAAAATGGTGTATCTAGAGTTCTACCCAACGAAATCACTTCAAACTAATTTTTTATGAACGATAAATTAAAAAGATAGATCTGGACATAAAATTAACAATTAGATCATTTTTCTACAATTAGTTATGGTAGTTTAAAGTTTGTGGCAGAAAGTTAATACGCCCAGAAAATTAGGTTACTTAGGGTTTTAGTAACTTAGCTCATGTTATGTTTAAATTTAATATATTTTCTTTGCATGCATGTAATGTATTCATACATACCAAAGTTCCAGATCCTATTCAAGCTGTAAAACTCAAAAATACTTACATGCAAACACATACAACACTTGATCTCATATGAACAGCCCCTAATCTATTCACACGACGCCTTTTTGAGTGAAATCTTGTTTCTCATTCTTAGGGTTACTTATAGAGATGGATAGAGGGTTATTTTATAAGAGAATGGCAGAGGATTTAAGAAATTTACTTGTTCTGAAGATCTAAAGATGGAGAATGGCTAGGACTTAGCTTTTATGCACCTTCCTTGCTCCACCAAAGTCCTACTTTCTTCCTCCTTTCTCTCCTTCTTCTCTCCCTTAGAACACTTAGAATTTTTCTGGTTCCTCTCCCTCACTCTCTTAGCCGGATCATGTATGGAGAATAGGAGAGTTTTGGTGTATTTTTATAGCAAAAATTGTACTAGAAAATAATCATTATGTATAAACTTTAATTTGAATGTTCTTAAATTCTATTGGGTGCATGGGGTGGCTATGTTCTTTTAAGAAATTGGATTTCAGATTTGGCAAGTGGGAGTTTGGCTGGGGCTGTTTGGGGAGCCTCAAGAGCTGATTTTACATTAAATTATGGTTTAAATTGTGTTTTGATACCATTTTGTGTAAAAAAACACTTAAAATATTAATTTTATGTATCTTTTTGGTATTTAAACCTACTAAAACCTATTATATTAATGTGTTTATGATTAATTTTGTCTTCCTATGAATTATTCTAATTGTTATAGCCATTAATTAAATAGGTATAAGCCTTTAAGTCAATTTAAGCTGCTTTGACAAGAATTGACTTTTTAATTTATTTATTATGTAGAAACTTTAAATAATAATTTGTTTACTCTTGTTGACCTATATTATTATATTATTATGTATATTACGGGTATAAAAAGTATTAGATCATAATAATACTTAATTTATACGTTTTTTTCTCATTTTTAAGCTTAAAAAGGCAAAAATAACTTTTTGTGCACAAATCCCAAGGTGGCCAGCCATGCATGGGTATTTTGTCATTTTTATTGTTATTTTATCTTTTGTTATTTAATTGTATCTAAATATCTAATTTTGGATGTCCACGAGTCAAAACTTGGGTTCTTAGGACTTTTTATTGTACTATGGGCAAAATGGTCATTTTATCTTAATTATGAGAATTTTTAATTTTTAACTTTATATTTTATGTTATTTACTTAATTTAGGCTGTCCCGAGACTTCTCTGAGTATTTAAGCTTCTCTTCTGAGGATTTGGCATCTTTAGGGTTTTCTAAGTTAAAATAGGGTTTTGGGTTAAGTTAGGGTTTCCATCCTTCTTATGATTTTGTCAACTAACCGTCGCTAATACTAGGGTTTGGGTTGAATCGTTACACGGGTCGTTACAAACTGGGTTGTTACAACTAGGGTTCGGACCGGGTTGTTACATAAGAACATGTTTGAATGTCCAAGAACACGAAGAACAAGCGGTGACATAACCGGCTGCATCGACAGTTTCGGGTGGTTCAAGCCACGGATCGCGGTGGTTTTTCTATGATTTTTGTGACAGTTTTTTTGGTAGTTTTTTTTGCAGTTTTAGACTTGAAAAATAGCAATAAAACAGTTCCTAAAAACACGAGAAAAAAAACTAATGGAAAAATAGCCCGCCTGCGGTGCCTCTAGTGGTGACAGTTTGGGCCGTTTTTTGTTGGTTTTTCGAGGTATTTTTGAAACTATTTTTGGGCAGGCTTTTAGGCATAATACAGCAATAAAATATATCTGAAAAATAATCCAAAAATTGGAGAAAAATAGTGACAGAAAATGAGGCAAAAAGCGGCGCAAGGCTATGGTTTCCAGCAACAATGGTAGGCTTTTTCGGGGCTATTTTTTGAGCTTTTTTGGGAATGTTTTTGAGATGTTTTTTTCAAAAATATACAGCAGTATATCAGTGCTAAAAATAGGACGAATTGGAAGCTGTAACAATCACAGAACAATTCTCAAACGGACAGCGGCAATAAGCAGTAGGGGCAGCGGTGGTGGGGGTTGTTTGGCCCTCATCGAAAGATGTTTTTGAGATATTTTTTGCTCTAATTTTTTGACAAAAAAGAGTATATTTTGTAAACTATTTTTCAAAAAAAAATTGGGACGAAAACGGAGTTCAAGAAAGGCGGCAAAGCCATCAAAAGTGGCGGTAGTGGAGCAGCGCCGGCGGTGCCGAGTGTTGCTGGCGGTGGTGCTTGGTTCAAGGTCTTCTGGGGTTGTTTTCTGATATGTATTGATCGAGACGTATTGTATATATATAACACAGCGATTGAATGAGTCTTTGTTCAATTCTGACAAGAATAAGCAGTTTCTACAGCAATTGAATGACTAGAAACTTATCTGCATACAGGAACTTGAAACTCGATAGAGTTTCACTTCGAGTATAAAATTGGGTTATATTTATCTTGTTTATTTGTTTATATAAACTGTGCGGATGATAAATATTGATTTTATATTTCCTGTTTAAATTAATTAATTCGAGAAAATTTTGTTTTAATTAATATTTTGTAAAGCAAGATAAAATTAAAATTTTTAATTAAAAGTTTTTAATTAAATAGAAAAACTTTAGATATTTTATTTTTTTATAAAATAACACGTTTAAGATGATTTTTTAATAAATTGAATATCTTGAAAAAACATAAAAATTAATTCCAGATTTTGGATTGATTAAATAAAAAAATATTTAATTTTAATAAATTATTACTTTTTAAAAAATGTGTAATGTAAAAATAAAATATTTGAATGTCTTTATTCAATACCTAGCTGCAAAGCAAAAAGAAAAACTATGCATTCATCGATAATTTTATTTGTTACACATTAAACACACGAAAAGTTGGTTTGTCAAACCGAAATGTTTTGGATCGTGTGCATGGAAAGATATTTTGAAATCTTTCGGATCGTGTGATTTTTGAAATTAATAAATTTATTTTAATTAAACAGATTTTTATAACTCTAAAAAATATTTTAAAAATCTAAGTGGGAGGGATAATTTATTCACAGATAAATTTTGCAATCTTCATCACCAGTTCGTAGGTAATGTAATTAATTCTATGTGTTGGCAATAAGGCCTTCCTCCTTATCAAACAGAATTAATTGCGATATCGCTAGTACGAATCTTTTTTAAGAATAATTTTAGATAATTGTTAATGTAGATCGCTTCTCCATTTGAAGGGTTCATTGCGAAGCGATTAATTTGGGATTAAATGGTGGTTAATACTTAGCTGTAAATAATAGTATACTCTCCATCTGAGTTACTACTATTATTTACTAGACTAAAACTATGTCAGTTATTTAATTTTACTTGGCATGGTCTGTTGCCTAAGTAGTAAAATTAATAAAAATTGGTCTGTCTAGACAAACGATGGATAGTAGACATTCTTCCATCGAGGCATGCTATTTACAGGGTACCAGACTGCTGGCGATTTTTTTAAATAGTGGAGGGAACCAATTTTGAAATAAATTTAAAATTTTGCTGATCATAATTAATTGTTATTTTAATTATGTGATTCTCATGATTGAAATGACTTTCAATCCACTCGCGACCATTCTCAAAGATAACAAACTAACGGAACCAAACTATGTTGACTGGAAAAAGAACTTGGATATTGTCTTAACTGCCGAGGACTATAAGTTTGTATTATCTGAGATTTGTCCACCAGTGTCTGATGAGGGGGTGACTAAATAGAAAATTCGAGCTTATCAGAAGTGACAGAAAGCTGATCAGATAGCTTTCTATTACATCTTGGCTTCTATGTCAAATGTATTGTAGCATCAGTATCAATCTATGACTAGTGTCTATGACATATTATGAACCTCAAAGAAATATTTAGAGATCAAAATCGTGCTGCTAGGCAGGTGGCTATGAAATCTCTGATGAATACAAGCGTAGCTGAAGGCACCCCAGTTAGGGATTATGTTCTGAATATGATCAGTCTTCTGAATGAACTGGAGATTCTAGGAGTAGAGATTGAATGGAAAATCTAGGTCGATATCATACTCCAGTCACTGCCTAATAGCTTTAAGCATTTCTGCCTGAATTATTCCATGAATATGCTCAGCTTTTCATTGGCATAACTTCTTAAAGAATTTCAAGCAGCCAAGGGTGTTCTTAGGAAGCCAGGTACTGTGCATATGGCTAAAAAAGATTCTTCCTCTAAGTCGAAAGGCAAGAAAAAGAAAAAAGTTCTGAAATAGGGAAGCATAGGTCCAAAAGTAGCAAAGGAGCCAAAAGCTGGTGTGAAGAAGTCGAGTGGCAAGTGCTATCACCGTAACCAGTTTGGGTACTAGAAAAAGCAGTGTCCAATTTTTCTCAGTAAGCAGAACAAGCAAGGTAATTTTTGTTCACTAGTGGTAGAAATATGTTTAGCGGTGTTATCTGTTAGTACCTGGTGTGTAGATATGGGAACCACTAATCATGTCTGTAATTTTTTACAGGGGTTCCAAGAAACCAGGCAGCTCAGCAATGAGAAAATTTACCTACATATGGGCAATAAAACAAGGGTGGCATCAGTTGCAGTAGGAGATGTCACTATCAGTTTTAGTAGAGATAGGATTTTAATTTGAAAAGATTATCCTTATGTACCTTCTATTAGAAAAAATTTAATTTCAGTTTCTAATTTAATAAAGGACAAATATTCTGTTCATTTTAATGACTATGTGGTTATTAAGAAAAATAAATATTTTATTTATTCTAGTACATTAGTGGATGATCTGTATGTTATATCTCCTATCTCTCCTGCACTGCATCTAACTGAATTGAATAACACATCTAATTTACCATATAAGAGAAAGGTTCTTTCTTTAATGAACCAAACATTTCTTTGGCACTTACGCTTAGGTCATATCAATCTAAAAATGATAAATAGACTGGTAAAAAATGGACCTTTAAGTTCATTATAAATGAAGGCACTTCTAGTCTGTGAGTCCTGCTTAGAGGGTAAGATGACCAAAAGGTCCTTTTCGGCCAAAGGCTATAGAGCTATAGAACCGTTAGAACTGATTCACTTTGATGTGTGTGGTCCTATGACTATTTGGGCTAGAGGTAGTTTTGAGTACTTCGTTAGTTTTATTGATGACTATTCAAGGTATGAATACATTTACCTGATGCACCATAATTTGAATGCTTTAAGAAATTTAAAGAATTCAAGGCAAAGACGGAGAAGCGTCTAGGTAAAAGTATCAAATCACTATGACCCGATCGTGGTGGAGAGTACCTCTTTGGAGAGTTTAGGGACTACTTGTTGTCAGAGGGGTTTATATCCCTGTTGATTCAACCAGGCACTCCGCAGCAAAATGGTGTAGCAGAAAGAAAAAATATGACTTTTATAGAGATGGTAAGGTTAATGATGAGTTATTTAAAATTATTCGATTTGTTTTGGGGACTCGCATTAGAAACAGTAACTTACATTCTGAACTTGGTACCTTCTAAGTTAGTACCTTCTACTCCCACAAAATTGTAGACCCGGCGCAAGCCTAATATGAGACATATTCAGATTTGGGGGTGTCCAGCACATATACTGAAAGGAAACGCGGGTAAGTTAGAACCGAGGACAGAAGTCTATTTCTTTGTTAGGTATCCCAAGGGAACGAATGGTGGTTTATTTTATAATCCTAAGGATCAGAATGTTATTGTTAGCACCAATGCCTGATTCTTGGAAATGGATTATATTATGGACCAAATGTCCAAAAGTAAAAGTGTTTTGGAAGAAATGAGAGGAAATACCAGTAGAACGGAAGAAGAACCACAAGTCATTGATATCCCATTGCCTTGTCGTAATGGGAGAATTATCGGGGCAGGTGCAGATCCTAAACAAGGTGCTACCATTAACATGCTAAATAAGCATGTGGGTAATGGTGCACAGGGTTCAGATTCTGCACAGCGTGTTACTACTAGTACACAGACACAGGTAGTGCCTCATTATAGTGGAAGGGTTGTTCATCAACCCGATCGGTATATGTTCTCGGGAGAGTTATTTGACAGAATCTCAGTAGAACTGGATACCAAACCCTGTAACTACTACGAAGCACTCCAAGATAAAGACGCATATCTTTGGCAAAAGACTATAAATTCAAAGATAGAATCTATGTATTCCAATTAGATCTGGAAACTTATAGAATCACCTGAAGGGATAAAACTCATCGGATGTAAGTGGATCTACAAGAGAAAGAGAGGAGCAGACGGAAATGTTGAAACCTTCAAAACTAGGCTTGTTATAAAAGGGTTCACTCAGAAAGAAGGGATCGATTATGAGAAAATCTTTTCATCGGTATCCATGCTTAAATCTATCTGGATTCTCTTATCCATTGCGGCTCATTTCGATTATAAAATTTGGCAAATGGATGTCAAGACAGCTTTCTTTAATGGAAGTTTTGACAAGTGTATCTATATGGTACAACCAAACGATTTCATAGCAGAGGGCTAGGAGCATATGTTGTGCAAGCTTAAGAGATCAATTTATGGACTTAAGTAGGCATCGAGATCTTGAAATACTCGATTTGATCAAGCCATAAAGTCTTATGATTTTTATCAAAATCCATATGAGTCTTGTGTGTACAAAAAAAGTGACGAAAGTGTGGTGGTCTTTCTAATACTTTATGTAGATAATATCTTGCTTGTCGAAAATAATGTGAGGGTGTTATCTTCGGTAAAAGTATGGTTATTTGGGCAGTTTGATATGAAGGACTTGAGAGAAGCCAGTTACATCCTTGGGATTAAGCTTTTACGAGATCAAAAACAAAGGATGTTGGGCTTATCACAAGCAAAGTATATCGATGACATCCTTACTCATTTTAGCATACAAGATTCCAAGGATTTTTCTCTTTCAGGTATGAAATTACTCTATCCAAAGATCAATGTCCTAAGACACCTGATGAGATAGAGAAGATAAAGGCGGTTCTTTATGCTTCGGCAGTAGGAAGCCTAATGTATACTATGCTTTGTACTAGACCCAACATCTACTTTTCGTTAGCATGGTTAGCAGATATTAGTCTAACCCAGGACAAGAGTATTGGACTGCGATAAAGAATATAATCAAGTACCTGAAAAAAACTAGAGAATATATGTTAGCTTACCAGGCAGACAGTCTAGTACTTTTAAGGTACACAGACTCAGATTTCTAGTCTGACAAATATTCCTGTAAGTTTACCTCAGAAAATGTGTTTACATTGGGAGGTGGAGCTATTAGTTGGAGGAGTATCAAGTAGTCCTGTATTGCTGATTCTACCATGGAGACCGAGTACATGGCAGCTTCTGAAGCAGCCAAGGAGGCCATTTGCCTTAGAAACTTCCTGTTGGATCTAGATGTGGTGCCTTCATTTTAGTCAGCTATTACACTTTATTGTGACAATAGCGGAGCGGTTACAAAATCAAATGAGCCAAGAGCCCATAAGAAAGAAAAGCACATTGAGTGTAAATATCACCTAAAACGAGAAATTGTACAGAAGAGTGATGTTGCTGTGACCAAGATTGCATCAGATGACAACCTTGCAGATCATTTTACAAATAGCCCACCGGCTAAGACATTTGATAGTGTCATGTAGAGGGCATGGGAGTCAGATATTTGGCAGCATAGTTTTAAGTATAAGTGAGAGATTATCAGGGTTGTATACTAAAAACTATAAATTTTATTTGATTTTAGTATTTAATTTTATTTTAATAAAATTATTTTTCTATTTTATAAGAATCTTAATGAGTAATATATGCAATATCATTTTTCATCAAATGTTATGCACGGATGTCCTTTATTTTATACAGTATTTAATCTGGTGTGCAGAGTACGGCTTGCACACAGAAGAACAGATTATTGGTTCTTGCAGAATATAAGTTTTTGTTCACAGTTTAGATGGAGTTGGACAAATAACCATCGGTACGACTGTAGCACAGAATTTTAGTAGGCCTATTTTGATTACGGAGAACAGATAATAGCATCGTCTATTGTTTCGACTCGTTATGCTAATATAATTTGTGTATTGAACAAGACCACTTTGAGGTTATTAATTTTATACTGACTATATAAATTAATTCACACTCCAAGGTTATTATGCGTGCTTATGCTCTTAATCCCGAAATAATTATTATTTGCGTATATTTAACATTCGTTGTTTTGATTCATTAGAGAGTGCGATCCTTTATGGGTCTATAGTCCCGTTGAGTTGAATAGCAGTATTAATTATATGGTGAATATTAATTATTTACGAAATCCACGCTCCGATTGTTTGGGATTGACGATACCCCTTTAAGGAAGCTTTATGAGTTTTAACCGGGTCAAACCCTACAGGTGGATTTAATTATTCAGCAGTCAAATAAGTTAAGCGAAAAGTCTTAAGAAATTTTAAAGATGTCAATTAAATTAAATTGTTAGTAATTAAATTTAATTGGCTAGTATCGAGAATCTTAACGTAGAGAGATGAGTTAAGAATTTAATAACAAGAGCTCAATACAATTAGGTCTTGAGATTATAGCTAGAAGTGTAGTTACAGTTCTTTAGTGGTATGAACTGTAATTTAGTATTTTATGAAAATTATAAAAACCACTGTAAGGTTCTCATAATTACAAAAACCACTTAGTGGTTTTCATATTTGCAGAAATCACTGAAAGGGTGTTTGGGTCACACTATAAATTTATGTCATAATTACTCCATAAGTCCCTACTGTAGCATATAAATATGCGTGTAGACTTAACCAAATTTATAAGTTGTCTTTCAAGATTAAGGTTGTCCAGGTTCTGTCGGTACCAGTTCTCGAAGGATCGTAACCCACACTACGTTTGAAAATCGCATCGGGAATATAGTAGAAGGTCTGTTCGGAGCTTCAACTCGGAGAATCAAAGTTCGTAGTTAAAGAAACGACCAAAAAAGTATTCATCTAAATAAATTGTGATGGCACGGGTTTTATTTTGATCGTTCGACATCAAAAAATTTTATTTGGAACCTGTTTCGGCGATTGTCCATCTAGATTTTATTTTTTAAAAAATCGTTTACAAATCAATGACCTTGGCAGTTTGCCTCCAACAAAAATGCCCCTAGCATCTTCGGTCCTCCTCATGACCTTAAATTGACTCTCGGTCCTCGCATGACCTAAAAATGCCCCTAGAACGATCGGTCCTCCTCGTGACCTTAAACTGACTCTCCAGTTCTTACATGACCTAAAACTACCCTTCAAACGATTAGTCCTACTCATGACCTTAAACTGACTCCCCGGTCCTCGCATAACCTAAAAATTCCCCTAGCATTTTCGGTCCTCCTCATGACCTTAAATTGACTTACCGGTTCTCGCATGATCTTAAATTGCCTCTAGCATCTTCAATCATCCTCATGACCTCAAACTTGACATATATTCTTGATATAATTATATATAAATATTATAATAACATTGTAAATTATAAAATCAGAAGTACAAAACATAAACATATTAAATTAATTCAATTCCATAGAATAAGTAACCAATTTCCTACATTGAGTCAAGTTTACACTTAATTGTAAAAAGGCTTAATTTAACCAAAAAAATCACTCCTTAATTAATTAAATAATGATAAAATAATAGTAAATTATAGAATTAAAGTTTTAAACTTAAAATTATTGATTTAATTCAATAGTACTGAAAAAAATAGCCAAAAATATATATCAAGTCACAAATTTATACAAAACACTTAATTTGGCTCCACCACCATAATTAAATAATGTCATAATTAATTTAAATTATATAAATAAAGTACCAAACATAAAATTACTAAATTAATTCCACTCCATAAAATTAGTGATTAAAAACATACATTAAATCAATTTTTGAACACTTTTTTTAAACAATGTAGTATAAATATATTATCAAACCTTTAATTTATCATTACAATACATTAAAATTCAAATTTGGAGCCCCAAAATCAGCTTGGCTGAATTCCCCTTGCCTTTTTTCTTCTTTTTCTTACACTCCATCTCCACCTCTCATTCAACCAATGGCATTACATGCATGCCTTACACCATACACCTTACACCTTACACCATCATGATTAATCGTCCACCCAAAATTCAACTTAAAAACACACCAAGCTCCTCCATATTTCGGCACCCACACCTCCAAAAATCAAATTTTCTTGCTCCAAAGAAATATTCAAAGTTTTCTAGTGTGTGCATAAGAGTTAGAGAGGAAAGGAAGGAAGGCTCTTGGTGTTCTTGCTTGGAGTATTCTCTTTGAAGGTTTTCATCAACTTTTCTTTTTAGTCTTCCACCACTCCAGCCCCTGCATAAGGTAGAAACAGCATTTTTATACTTGTAGTTTTCTTATTCATGGTCTCCTTGGCTCAAGAACACAAGAGTTCAAAATCCATACTCATGAGATGAGATCTTAAACCCACAAATCACTTCTATTTTCTCTCTTCATCACCCTTTTTTTTTCTGATCCTCAATAATGGTATATAACTTTTATATAAATCATATATAAGAGGGATATGGTCATGCGTGGATGGATCATGAATCAAAGAGCCAAGATATTGCATGTACATGAATCTGTCTCTAAAGTTTTTTAACAAAAATCTGAGTTTCATGTATTTTATTTTTGGATCCCGACTTGAGCTGTGAGACCCGGTCCATTTTGTTTTTATATCTCATTTATGTAAGGTATTGGTTATTGTTTTAATAGTGATAGAAAAGTAGGTTTCTATATGTTTTATGCATACGTTGGCTTAGAGTGCACGTTGGTTTCAATACCGGTCCTGTCGAACGTCGTAGCAGAAAGTTGGAAAACTTTTCTAGGCAGGACAGCTTTATCAATTTTTAGACCGTTCGAGAGGTCTGTCTGCAGAGGCTATGTATAAGACAGCTTACCACCTTGGTTTTTGAACAAAAGCTTTTTCTACAAGCTTCTTTCTCTCTCTCTTGAGAACCCAAACCATATTCTCTACCTTCTCTCTAGATTCTAGCTTGGTTCAAGGTTTGTTTTTGGCATAGGGATAGCGGTTCGTTGATATCCTTGCCATAAGCTTCGCATTCATCCTAACAGAATCTCGTTTCGACGACTTTGGTTTTTTGTCGGTGTCTAAAGCTTTGAGTTTTAACTCTCCGAGGTAGGATTCTAGACTATCTTACTTTAAAAGGGTGCTACATGTGATTATATGCATTTTCTACCATTTTAAAATGCTATAAATGTTGGATTTTGTGTTTAAACCGTGTTTGGTTGGACAAAAAGCATGTTTCGCATTTTTATGGTTTACTACAAAGTTGGTGGACTTGTGTGTGTCTGTGGTTTTTGAAATGATGAGTTTTGAAAATCGGAGAGATTTATGTAAAAGTTGTAAAAACCTAGTTTTGAAGGTTTGAGGTTAACCCTTGTGGTTGAGCCGTGGTTTTTAAACTGTTTAATTGGAATGGTGAAAACACATTGAAAATTTTGGTTGGTCTCTATGGTTAAATAGTTGATGTGGTAGAATACCGTTGAACATTTTGTATCTGACAGTGTGTATTTACAAACATTTTCGTAGTGAGCTTCGTGTTTTTAATGATTCCATAGATGTACTGTAACAATGTGTGTGTGTACTTGGGCTGACATTGCTCCTCGGTATAAGTCCAAAAATTTTGCGCAAGTAGGTGCTTCACTCAATCGGGTTAGTTCCTGTAAATGAAGTGTTTGCCCCAGTGGGAGGCGTTTGTTGTTGTAGCTCTGTATAGAACTTGTCATTATCTAGCGGATCATTGGATGCCCTGGACCTAGGCTAATGGGCGAAAGTCTATAGTTGTTACCTTTGTCCCCCGTGCAACAGAGTCGGTGCATAGGAATCATTGTCGATTGTGGGAACCAAGTTGAAAATAACATTTTGTTTATCTTTTCTTAAACTATTGGACGTTATTTGGATTACATGAAAATGTATGGTTTTGAGGGTGGAAAATCGTTTTGAGGCTTGTGAAATCGAGTTGTTTCTATACTACGTGATTGCATATTCTGCTTTAACTTTATTATAGTATGTTTCTATTGGGTTTTGGCTCACGTTGTGGGATTTAAAAACATTTCAGGTGAAATTGATCAAGCGACTTGATCTAGGTGAACCCCGGTGGAGGCGGAAACAAAAACTCTTTTGTTATTTGTAGTAGTTTGGTTGATCGGTGATTACCACCGCTTGTTGTTGGATCATGTAAAAGGAGTTTATGATTCGGGCTTGAAAGCATATGTTTTGTAAGTCATGAGGTATTTACATTCAATGCATGTATGTTGTATGACTTGTGAGAAGAACCGTAGGCTGGTTGTTGCTTTCCGTAGTTATGTTTTACGGTTTTCTTTTAATTGGTTTCAACGTTCAGTTACCATGTTCGATTGGTTTTATACTTTATATCAACTCTTATGCCTCGAGGGAGGATTTGGAACCTTGTTTTAGCATGTTCTGGTTGGCATGGGTGTGCCTTGAAATCTTTCAAAATGTAGAAAAAAGTTTAAGTGTTGAGCTTTAAGGGTGATATTTTGAAAAAGAGTCTAGAGTCAGACTGCTCGATGGGTGATCTATCGAGCGATCATGGGAAACATTTTATTTTTGTGTTGTAAGTGAAAACCAGTGGGCTTATAGGGACCGCCTGAGCGGTATTTTGACCGATCGAGTGGTCTAGGCAAGGTTCTAAAACATTTTATTTGTTTGCTTTAAAGCTTGGCTCTTGGGGACCGTGACCTTGTTCTTTTGCGATATTCTTTTCATAAAATAAACCCTCGGTAGAGCATTTTTCATATGTTTTAAGCTTTCTTTTGTCTGTGTTCGTGGACCCGTCTTGACTCTGGTAGTTTTGATAGATCTTAGTATCTCAAAACAGGTTTTTTTTCTTTGGTGATTCACGTGACCTGGGTTTTGAGGTGTGATACAAGCTATTGCTGTAAGATTTTACTACAATTTTATGTTGATATTCTCTGCAAGCACAAATTTTGATGAAGCTTATTCCATCCCTTTCAAATTTGTAAAATTCATGTTCAAAAGTGGCTAAAAATGCTTTATAGAAGGAAAATTTGAGCCAATACCATTTTCTTTAGAAATAAGATTTTTGCATGAAATCAGTAGGCAAAGTTAGATATTTCTCTTATCTTTCAAATTCCACTGGAATCACTTGAAAAGCTTGAGTATAGAGAGAGTTGTGTTGTTTCTCCCAAAATGTGTTAGATCTGAACACAATTTGGTTAAAAATTATTTCAAAATAAAATATAAATACTTTTTAAGCCGATCAAGTCCCAGAGCTTCATAATTCAAATATCTACATGCAAAATTTTTTTTCAAAATAATCCAGTAAGGGCAAGTGTTTGGTTTTTATTTTTAAAGTTGACCCCCAAAAACCACTATCATGCTGAAGCATGCCCAAAATCTGTCACCCATTTTTGTTTTCCCAAACCCAAGGCTTTAAAGGTAAAATACAAAAATGTTTTCTTCACAAAAAGTGTTCAGAACATCTCAAATTGGTTGCCTACCAAATTAGAGATTTTATTATAAAGAATTGTTATTTTTAAAATCCCAAAAACAAAAACAAAAAGTGAAATTCTGAACATGGTTAATGAGGGCTTAGGAACTTATATGTCCATGTTATGCCTTATTTGGTTAATTATTATGCATAACGCCATGTTTATTTTATTTGTATGAATATTGATGATAGGCTTTGATTAAATGTGAACTTGGTTCAATTCAATTGCATAAATATTAAATTTCCTTATGCCTAAGTATGCTAGTGTGAATTTCATATTTATTTCTACATGTTAATAATCGGCTATTTTGCATGAGGTTTCTTTTATAAGTTGAAGATTTCTATTTCTTAGCATGATGTCATATAACTCATTATCATTGGGTCGTGAATCATAGGTTCTCAAAAAATTAAAGGAAATAATATATTGAACCTTAGGGTTGTAACTTGTTCCGTGGAATTGATGATCCAGTTGGACACTTAGTTCGACTACGTAGTCATTCCATGGCTGAAGGAACGCCTACAATCGGTTGGTAGACTTAGTCTGTGTCGACTGGATTAAGATTAAGATGGTTCACCTTGGTTGCGCGTGCCTAGAATTGTTAGAGTTGGTATACTGAAAACTATATTTTAGTATTTAATTTTATTTTAATAAAATTAATTTTTCATTTTATGAGAATCTTTATTAGCAATGTATATGTATCATTTCTTTAATGTTATGCATAGATGTTCGATATTCTGTATGAGGTTTGCTTAATTCCAGAAACCGCTGATATGTGTCTGTGTTCCACTGGAAGTCTTACTTATAATTACTCATTAGATTCCTGCTGTAGCTTTATAAATATGCAGGTAGGCTGAACCAGTTACATAACTTGTCTTTAAGACTAAAGCTGTCCAGGTTCTGCCAGTACGAGTTCTCGGAAGATTATGGCCCACACTATATTTGAGAATCATATAAGGAAATATAGTAGAAGATCTGACAGAAGTTTCAACTTGAATTCAAATCATAATTAAAGATTCAACCGGTAAAAATGTATTCTTCTAAATTAACTTCGGATGTACGGGTTTTATTTTGATCGTTCGTCATCAAAAGTTTTATCTAGAGCCCATTTTGGCTTTTGCCCGTCCAGTTAATTTTTTCAGATAATCGTTTGCAAAAACAAAGATCTTGACAGTTTTGCCTCCAACAATTGGTATTAGAGCCGTTTTGTTTTTTGT
>JAULJZ010000001.1:5019012-5041374 GCA_032270985.1 Heliamphora pulchella | reverse complement strand
AAGCCCTTTAAGTATATACAAAACAATCAAGCATTGAATGTCCAGAACATCACATAAAATTCACCCATCAAAAGTTCAGAACAACCAAACCTGAGTAACCGAGCACAACCGTTAAAACCCCCCCATTTCAGTAAGATCTCATCAAACAAGAAGCTCCAAACCCCAATTCCTACACTACCCAAAAAAAGATCAACTTTGGAACACAATTTCAAACGAGTAGCACAACATTCACAGCGACCAAGCAACACTTGCATCACAAACACCACCAGAGCACACAAGAATCAGCTGGGATTGCATGAAAAGTGAAAAGCCACAAAAAATCCACAAGCAGATGAGTAAAAACACACAACAAAACAGCACCTTGATGAAGATAGAAGCATAGTAATCTCTTTATGGGATCAAAATACAAGTAGTAGAGAGAAAGGTTCAATACAGACGAACCATCAGAGTGAGATGCATAGGTAGAGTGTAGAGAGAGGATAGAAAGATTAGGGCATAGAAAGCATGTCGATGAGAGAGAGAGATACGAGAATAGGGAGGGGGAGAACGCGGGGTGGGGACAAATGAAATAAATAGAGAGAGAGAGAGTCGTAGAGAGAGAGAGCATACAATACGGATTCGCCGGGGTCATAGGACGGGGTTAACACTGACATGGCAGCAAGAGTTGTGTCGTTGTGCGAGCCCCGAGAGAAAAGCACACAGCCAGTGGTGTCTCGCCACGTGGCATCTCCAGGACTCCTCATACCTCCAATTTTCTTTATTCTTTTTCTTTTTCCTCATCCTCACTGATCTCGAAGGTGTGCGAGTGTGAGTATGCTCCCCCCGCCCCTCTCTCTCTCTCTCGATCTCTCGACTTCTTCTCATCATCATCAGACATCATCTCAATTATATACATACTGGGTTTTTTATGCGAGCGTCTTTCTCTTTTTGCCATTGCAGCCTTCTGCCTATTCTTTTCTATTCTTTTCTTTTCTTTTCTTTACTTTACTTCTTATTTCTCTATGGATACCATTATATATTTCTTTTCATTTTTTCACGTGTAAATCCATTCTACATTTACTAAAAAAACAACAGTTGAATTAAACATGATGATTGCTATTTTGGTAAAGGAATTTAGAGCAAAGAGCACCATATCTACACGAGAATCAAGTTGTTATTTGTGTTCATGCTTTGAGGGAGGTTGACCTTTTGAAATGACACCATTGGTAAATAAAAAATTTATGAAGTTAATATATTTATTGGGAAAGAACTTAATATTTTTATAATTATTATGGTAAATTATATTTATCTCTCCTGAGATTAAGTGAAAATACAAGAATATTTTATGAGATTTTTAAAATGACACTAACCTTCCATATCAGTCTTCTCAGATACACACCATTAACAAAAAATATTTTTTTGCAAATTTACCCCTCAATTAAACAATAATTTTCTACTCAATCTTTATTTTAAGAAATTAAGAAATATTCTCCACCCTTAACTGCCTCAACCCCTCCAATCCCCACCTTCTCCACCAAGCTCTATGTAATAAGCTCGGAGAAAGCAAGAGAATTAATGAAAATGGCAAGTCAAGATCCTCAGACCCTCTGCCTCCTCTATCACCGTCGTTTTCTGTGAGACCCGATCCTTTTTATTTTTTATATCTCTTATATGTAAGGTATTGGTTATCGTTTTAATCGTTATATAAAAGCATGTTTCTATATACTTTATGCATGTGTTGGCTTAGTTATACATGTGGGGTTCATTCTCGGTCCTGTTACGCGTTACAGCAAAAGTTGTGTTTTTCTGGGCAGGACCGCTCGAGCGGTCTGTCTATGGAGGCTGTGTATAAGACAACTCACTACCTTGGTTTTCGAACCAAAAGCTTCTCCTACAAGCTTCCTTCTCTCTCCCTCTCTCTCTTAAGAACCCAAACCATATCCTCTACCTTCTCTCTAGATTTTAGCTTGGTTTGGACTCGATTTTTGGAGTAGAGATAGCAGTTTATTGATATCCTCGCCGTGGGCTTCACGTTCATCCGAACGGAATCTCGTTTCGACGGCTTTGGTTTTTGTCGGTGTCTAAGGTTTTGAGTTTTTAACTCTCCGAGATAGGATTCTAGACTATCTTACTTTAAAAGGGTGCTACATGTGATTATATGCGTTTTTATTGTTTTAAAATGCTATAAATGTTGGACTTCATGTTTAAACCGTGTTTGGTTGGACAAAAAGTATATTTTGTATTTTTATGGTTTATTATAAAGTTAGTGGATGTGTGTGTACCCGTGGTTTTAGAAAAGATGAGTTTAAAAAATCGGAGAGATTTACGTAAAAGTTGTAAAACTCTAGTTTTGGAGGTTTTAAGCTAACTCTTGAGGTTGAGCCGTGGTTTTCTTAAACTATTCGGTTGGAATGGTGGAAACATTTTGAAAATGTTGGTTAACCTCCATAGTTAAATGGATGAGGTGACCGAATGTCGTTTGACGTTTTGTATCTGACAGTGTGTATTTACAAATGTTTTCATAGTTGAGTTACGTGTTTTTAATGATTTCATAGATGTGCCGTAACAATGTATACGTACTTGGGTCGACATTGCTCCTCAGTGAAAGTTTAAAAACTTTGCGTAAGTAGGTGCTTCGCTCATTCGGGTTAATCCCCGTAAATGAAGTATTTTCCCCAATGGGAGGCGTTGGTTGTTATAGCTCCGTATAGAACTTGTCATTACTTAGCGGGTCATCGGATGCCCCGGACCTAGGCTAATAAGCGAGAGTCTATAACTGTTGCCTTTGTCCCCGGTGCGACAAAGTCTGTATATATGAATCATTGTAGGTTATGGAGACTTGATTGGAAAATAAAATGTTGTTTATATTTGATAACTGCGGATGTTATGGAATTATATGAAAATTTGTGGTTTTAAGAGTGAAAAGCCGTTTTAGGGCTTGTGATGTCGAGTTTTTCATATAATCTGTGATCGCATATTATGCTTTTACTTCATGCTAGTCTATTCCTATTAGATTTCGGCTCACGTTGTTGGATTTTGAAAACTTTTCAAATAAACTTGATCATGCGGGTTGATCTCGGTGAGCCCCGGTGGAGACGAAGACAAAACTTTTTTGTTATTTATAGTAGTTTTGTTGATCGGTGATTATCACCACTTGTTGTTGGATCATGTAAAGGAGTTTTATGATTCAGACTTGAAAGCATATTTTGTAAGCCGCAAGACCATTAGATTCAATGCATGTATGTTGTATGACTCATGAGAGGAACCGTGGGTTAGTTGTTGTTTTCTGTAGTTATGTATTACAGTTTTCTTTTAGTTGATTTCAACGTTCGGTTATCGTTATCGGTTGGTTTTATGCTTAATATCAACTCTTGTGCCTCGATGGAGGATTTTGAACCTTGTTTTAACATGTTTTTGGTTGGCATGGTTGTGTCTTGAAACCTTTCAAAAAAAATTATTAGAAAAAGTTTAGGTGTTGAGCTTTCAAGGGTGGTGTTTTGAAAAAGGGTCCAGAGCCAGACCGTGACCGCTCGAGCGGTCATTAAAAACATTATATTTTGTGTTTCGAGTGAAAACCAGTGGAGTCTGGGCAAGGTTCTGAAAATTTTGTTTGTTTATTTTCCAGCTTGGCTCATGGTGACCGTGACCTTATTCTTTGGGTTGTTCTTTTCATAAAATAAACCATTGGTAGTGCGTTTTTCAAAGGTTTTAAGGTTTCTTTCATTTTCGTTTTTGGACTCGTCTTGGCTCGGGTGGTTTTGATAGAAATTGATATCTTAAAACGTGTTTTTCTTGAGTGATTCTCTTGACCTGGGTTTTGGGGCATGACAACTTGGTATCAAAGTTATAGGTTCGAATACCTAAGAGCTGTGAGAGAGGTTGCATCACCTTGTAAGGATGGTTGCGTGTGCTTGATATGCATGTGCTTAATGTTTTGAATAACATGAGACTTTTGTGTAGTACATGAGCATGGACGTTGGACCTTAGGATTGATTTGTCTTGCCTTAGGACGTTTGGATTAACCAACTTAGAGGCCAAGTTAAAAATGCATTTGGCCAACGTATTTTCTAGCAAGGAATCTTCTTGGGTCACCCAAATTAACTTATCACTGCTATTGGCACTCCTCGGTACTTAAAGTTTGTTTACATGATCTTGAGCGGCTAAGCGTCAGTATGATTATATGACTTATATTTGTAATAACATGATGAGTTGAATCTTATGTTATTATGTTCTATACTGCTTTCGTATAGAAGTGATATCTGCGCAGAGAGGACGAGGCCATGGACTAGTAGACAGGGTAGGTTTACTACGCGAGATTGTGGGTTCCATCCGTCAACTAGCCGAGGTCGCTAGGGAAGGAGTAAGAGTACTTGAGTTGAGGGCGACTGTTGCGATACGGGAGTTTCGACGTCTTGACCCTCCTATCTTTGTTGGGAATCCCGATCCTAAGGTGGCCACAAAATGGCTGGAGCTCGTGACGAGGATTATGGATACATTATAGATGGTCAAGGATGACTTGTGGGTTGCATTTGACTCTTTTCGTCTGAGGGGTAATGCCCACAAATGGTTGAAATTTGCCAGAACTACCGTGGACGGATCGAGGACAGCTTTTGCCAAAGTATTTCTGGAGAAACACTTTCCTGAGTCCTCAAGGGACCTATACTGGGATGAATTTCTTTCTCTCACCCAAAAAGTTATGACTGTGGTTCAGCACGAGGCGGAGTTCACTAGCTTGTCCTGTTTTGCGTAAGAAGTTGTAGCTACAGGTGAATTGCATGCAAAGAGGTTTGAGAGGGGTTTAAAACCTGCGATCAGAGATCGAGTGGCAGCATTGAGGATGTGCGTATTTACAGATTTGGTGAAGTCAGCTATCACCATGGAAAATACCATGAATGGAACACGCAGGGCTAAAGAGAGTAGAACCTAGCAAGGTGGAAGAGGTGTGTAGTTTGAGGGGCACAAGAATAAGCGACAGAGATCAGTCAGTCATAATTCTCATCATGTGGGATCATATCAGTAGCAATTCTCTACACCAGCACCACCTTTGGTGGCTTCATTAGAGAGGTCAGAACGGAGGGAGCTCATTTGTTATCGGTGCAGGCGACCAGGGCATCATGCGTCGAATTTGTTAGTCATAGGCAACCCAATAGGGGGTGAATTGGATTTTAAAAATAATAATAAAAATTTTAAAATTTTTTTTCAAAACCTTTTAATTTCTCAAACAAATATATCAAGTATATCAGGAATTAAGTCAATGCAGAAATTAAAAAGGTTAGGGAGAGAGAGAATGAACCGAACACCAAGATTAATAGTGGTTCAGTTTCTTCCAAGCCTACGTCCACTCCTCAAGACTCTCCTTGAGAATTTCTTCTAAGATAGAATGCTTCACGGGCACATTCAAAGCCTTTTACAGTCTCAAGAAGATCCTACAAAACAATCCATGTTTTTTCTAATCTCTCTTGAGCTCTTCATTAAAGAGTATCACACACTCTCTTAAAGGATCATGGGTGACTCACCCTTTATTATAATAAATGTATGGGAATGAAAGATTCACTCACTCACTCACTCACTCACTCTCTTTACAAATGATTGGAAATAAATGAATATTAAGAGGTGAAAATCGGTTGGAGAAGTTAATGAGCAATAAATGTTTTCTTGAAGATTTGAGTTTTTGATTCAAGCAATATAATAGTGTCTAGATCTTATAAGTTTAGAAAATTAACTCCTTATATAACCATCTAAAGTAAATGATCGTTGATGAGTTGGTGGAGACAATTAATGCTCTGAAATTCAACCGTTGGAACTAGCGCAAGATTTGAAATCTGTCGCAGGGGTCGACTTAAAACCATTTTGTGTCAACTCAAAATATCTAGGGCTTGGTTCCTTAAGTGATTGTGTTGACTAATTTCTTCAACTGTGTTGACACAAATTCTTCATCTTCCTCACCCTCATGGAGCTTTTAGGTCGACTCACGGAGCTTTTGGTGTCGACTCAATCATTACTTTAGTTTTTTAGAAGAAACCTTTGGTGTCGACTCATATCGTCTTTGGTGTCGACCCTTTTTGTTTAGCAAGCTACTGGAATTTTGGTGTCGACTCATCTTCGTTTTGGTGTCGACTCATAAAATTGTAGTCAGCCTCGGTAACTTTATAGTTGACTCATTTTAATCTGGTGTTGACTCAGAAAATTACAGACGGTCTCAGTTGTTTTGGGGTCGACTCGAAGTCGTTTAGTGTCAACCCAAATAGCTTGTTCTCGTAGAAAACTTTTGTGTCGACTCATAAACCTTTGGTGTACCCGTTTGAGTTAGAGTCGGGAATTTTCTTCAAGCTCTTGAGTCGACCCATTTAGCTTTGGTGCCGACTCATTTTTTTCGAAGTTAGGAATTTGATGGATTATTTGGTGTCAACTCAAATGGTGTTTGTGTCGACCCAAAGTGAATCCTACAAGGCTTGTGTAGGTGTCAACTCAATTTTTTTTTGCGTCGACTCATATTGCTCATCTGCCTAGATTCTAGTTCAATACTAAAGATGTTAACCCAAACTAGTTTGGTGTCGACTCAAACGAATACCTGAAATGTCCCAGACAAACATGTTAAAGTGTCGACTCAAATTCTCAATGGTGTCGACACACTTAAGAGTTTCAAGGGCACTTAGCCTTTAGGTGTCGACTCAAATATCAATTTGTATCGACTCAAAATGTTCTTTGACATAACACTTAGTGTCAACTCATTTGATGCAAATAGTTAGCACACATGACTTAAGGTATCGACTCATTAATCATGTAGTGTCAACACTTATCTTTTTAAAATATTAAAATATAATCTTTTTAAATCAATTTAATTAAGAAAATAAACTATAAAAATCATTAAAATTTAATTAAAAAGCCCTTGGGTTAACAGGATTGTTCGCAGAAGAGACAATTTCAGAGTTCAGTACTTGTTCAGTCTCAGGAAAGAGAGCTACCAGTTTGTTTTGGGTGTGGCCAGCTGGGACATTTTCGTAGATGCTGTCCTCAGAGAGGGAGAGCATGGTAGGTGCCCCATTTGTTCAGTCTGCATAGGGATAACAAGTTAGAGACAAAACTGCCAAGATTATTGTTTTTAAAAATGATTTTTGGTAAAAAATTAACTGGACAGACAAACGCCGAAACAGGCTCCAGATAAAACTTTTGATATCGAATAATCAAAATTAAAACCTGTGTAACCAAAATTAATTTAAAAGAATTTTTTTTTACAAGTCAAATCTTCAACTACATTTTTTATTCTGAATTGAAGCTCCCGTCAGACTTTCTACTGTATTCCCTTATGCAATTCTTGAATGTAGTGTAGGCTACAATCTATCAAGGCCTGGACAGCTTTAGTCTTGAAAAACAAGTTATGAAACTGGTTCAGCCTACCCGCATATTTATAGGGCTACAGCAGGGACCTGTGGAGTAATTATGAGTAAGAAATCCAGTGGAACACAAACATCTATCAGCGATTTCTACAATTAAGCAAACCTCATAGCGGTATTTATAATTATGAAAACCTTGCAGCGATTTTTGTAATTTTTATAAAACACTAAATTACAATTTACACCACTAAAAAACTATAATTGCACTCTAACCTATTATCTCAAGACTTTCTTGCAATGAGTTCCTGTTATTAAATACTTATCATTTCTCTCCATGTTAAGATTCTCGATACCCGTAAATTTAATTTAATTATTGACAATTTAATTTAATTGGCATTTTGTAATTTCTTAAGTCCTTCCGCTTAACTTATTTGACTACCAGATAATCAAATCCACCTGCAGGGTTTGGCCTGGTCAAAACTTATAAGCTTTCATAAGGGGGTATTGTCAATCCCGATCTTTCAGGACGTGGATTCCGTCAATAATTAATATTTACTATATAAATAATACAGCTATCCAAATCTCCGAAAATATTGACTCATATGAGATCGCACCCTCTAATGAATCAAAATAATGAATATTAAATACACGCAAATCAATAATTATTTCTAGATTAAGAGTATAAGCACTATTCATAATAATCTTGGAGTGTGAATTAATTTATATAGTTAGTATAAAATTAATTACCCCAATTTGTCCCATTCAATACACACAATACTGGCACAAAGAGTTGGAATAACAAACGACGCTATTATCTATTTTTCGTAACTAAGACAGGCGTACTAAAACTCTGTACCACAGTCGTACCAATGGTATGTCCATTTCTTTCTAAACAGTGAACATAAAACTTATATTCTGTAAGAACTTAAAATTTGATCTTTTGTGTGTAAACCGTATTCTACACACCAGATTAAAATACTGTACAGAATATTGGATATCCATGCATAATATTAAAGAAATGATACGCATACATTGCTTATAAAAATTCTCATAAAATAAAAAAAATTAATTTATTAAAATAAAATTAAATACTAAAAATATAGTTTTCAGTATACCAACCCTAACACGACTGGCTTATCGGCAGAGCAGCTAGCTGCTCAGACTTCTAGGGTTATAGAAGGAGGTGCCTCAATTCAGTCAGTGAGATAGCCCGCAGTGCAGAGCTATGGTGGGCAGACCAGGGAACTGCAGTGCAGAGTGTACGCCCTTACATATCCCAGTTCCTCAAAGGCACTGGTTGTGCCTGATGTTGCAGCGACTACCTCAGTTATTAGAGGTAGTCTCTTAGTGTAAAGATCATGGGCCAGTATTCACATCGACACAGGAGCATCACATTCTTTTATATCATCTACTTTTGCATCTACTTTGGAGTTAGAGATAGGCTTGTTGGGTAGAACGCTGTGTGTAGAGACCCTGGTCAATGGAAACATAGTGTTGGTGCGAGTTTGTAGATTCTGTGAGTTAGAGGTCGCCGGCCGCTATTTAGAGTTTGATTTTATCATTCTTGACATGACCACGTTTGATGTCATCCTAGGGATCGATTGGTTGACCACCTATCGTGCCTTTATCGATTTGTGATCGATAGCGGGTATCGATTTATACACTAGAGGGTGATTATTTTTGTTTCGTGGGTGATCGAGACGATGATTCGGTGCCCATGCCCGGTGTTGTGCACAATCGAGAAAACTTTAGTTTTCTCTTTTCTGCTCTCATGTTGGATGAGGCTGTTGGGGTTTGAAGAGAGTTTTTCCCTGTGGTTTGCGACTATCTAGATGTCTTCTCTGATGATCTTTTTGAGTTGCTGTTGAATCGTGAGACAGAGTTTTCTATCAATCTTGTTCTTGGAGCCTCCCCTATTTTGATGTCGTCCTATCATTTTGCACCAGCAGAGTTGCGAGAGCTTAAGGTACAGTTTCAGGAGTTGCTTGGTAAGGGGTTTGTACACCCAGGTACATCGCTGTGGGGAGCTCCGACCTTGTTTGCCATGAAAAAGGATGGGTTCTTGAGATTGTGTATTGACTATCGGAAGCTGAATCAGGTAATGGTAAAAAACAAGTATCCTATGTTGAGGATTAATGACTTGTCTGATCAATTAAAGGGTTCATGTTGCTTTTCTAAGATTGATTTAAGATCGGGATATCACTAGTTGAGGATCCGAGAGGAGAATATAGCGAAGATCGCCTTCCAAACTCGTTATGGTCACTACGAGTTTTTGGTTAGACCGTTCGATTTGACGAATGCTCCTGCAACATTCATGGACTTGATGAACTACATATTCCACCCGTATCTTGACAGTTTTGTGGTTGTTTTTGTGGACGATATTCTTATTTACTCACCATCGAGAGAAATACATAAAGAACATCTACGTATTGCTCTGCAGCTTTTGAGGGAGCATCGATTGTATGCGAAGTTTGAGAAGTGTAAATTTTAGATGCCTAAGGTGAAGTTTTTTGAACTTGTGGTATCGAGGGATGAAGTATATGTGGATTCTTCAAGGACTGACGCAGTGATGAATTGGGAGCGTTCGAAAAGTGTGTTTGAGATTCATAGCTTTTTGGGTTTGGCAGGCTATTACCGACGATTCGTGAAGAATTTTTCTCGACTCGCCGCGCCGATGACTCACCTTACACGAAAAGGAGTCAAGTTTGTTTGGAGTGAGTCTTGTGAGTTGACTTTTCTGGAACTGAAAAAAAGGATGACAAGTGCACCAGTATTGGTTATTCCGAAATGAGGTTTGGGCTATACAGTATATTGTGATGCGTCGCATGATGGGTTGGGGTGTGTCTTGGCAACTGTGGTTTTTGTCTTGAAGGCATGGCAGCACTATTTGTACAATGAACATTTTGAGGTTTTCTCGGATTATAAGAGTTTGAAATACTTAATTTCTCAGAATGACCTAAATCTACGCTAGAGACTGTGGATGGAGTTTATGGAGGACAATGTGTTAGGGTTGTATACTAAAAATCATGAATTTTATTTGGTTTTAGTATTTAATTTTATTTTTAATAAAATTATTTTTTCATTTTATGAGAATCCTAATGAACAATGAATGACAATATCATTTCTTTAATGTTATGCATGGTTGTTCTTTATTCTGTACAGTATTTAATCTGGTGTGTAGAGTACAATTTGCACACAGAAGATCAAATTATAAGTTTCTTATAGAATATAAGTTTTTGTTCACAGTTTAGATAAATTGGACAAATCATCGGTATTACTGTAGCACAGAATTTTAGTAGGTCTGTCTTAGTTACGGGGAACAGGTAATAGCGTCGTCTATTGTTCCGACTCTCTGTACTAGTACACTTTGTGTGTATTGAACATGACCACACTGGGGTAATTAATTTTGTACTGATTATATAAATTAATTCATACCCCAAGGTTATTATGAGTGCTTATGCTCTTAATTCGCAAATAATTATTATTTGTATATGTTTAATATTTGTTATTTTGATTCATTAGAGGGTGCGATCTTTTATGAGTCAATAATTCCGATGAATTAGATAGCTGTATTAATTATATGGTGAATATTAATTATTGATGAAATTCACGTTTCGATTGTTCGGAATTGACGATACTCCCTTATGGAAGCTTATAAGTTTTGACCGGACCAAACCCTGTAGGTGGATTTGATTATCTGGAAGTCAAATAAGTTAAGTGAAAGGATTTAAGGAATTACAAGATGTCGATTAAATTAAATTACCAGTAATTAAATTTAATTGACGGGTATCGAGAATCTTAACGTGGGGAGAAATGATAAGCAGTTAATAATATGAGCTCAATGCAAGAAGATCTTGAGACAATGTGTCAGAGTGCAATTATAGTTTTTTAGTGGTGTGAGTTATAATTCAGTGTTTGTAAAAATTGCCGAAACCGCTGCAATGTTTTTATAATTACAAATACTGCTATGAGGTTTGCATAATTACAGAAACCGCTAATAGATGTCTGTATTTTACTGAAAGTCTTACACATAATTACTCCACAAGTCCCTGCTGTAGCCTTATAAATATGCGAGTAGGCTGAACTAGTTTCATAACTTGTCTTTTAAGACTAACGCTGTCTAGGTTCTGCCAGTACGAGTTTTTAATAGATTGTAACCCACACCACATTCAAGAATCGCATAAGAAAAGACAGTAGAAGGTTTGACGGAAGTTTCAACTTGGAATAAAAAACGTAGTTGAAGATTTGATTAGTAAAAAGGTATTCTTCTAAATTAACTTTGGTTGCCAGTTTATCTCAGCAAGCTGAACAATTAGGGTAATTTCTATTCACTGGTTGTGAGAACATGTTTAGCAGTATTATCTACCGGTACCTGGTGTGTAGATACGGGAGCCACTAATCATGTCTACAATTCATTGCAGGGGTTCTAAGAAACCCGATAACTTATTGATGGAAAGATTTACTTGCATATGGGTAATAATACAAATGTGACACCAGTTGCAGTGGGAGATGTCACTCTCAGCTTTAGTAGCGATCGGATTTTAATATTGAAAGATTGTCTTTATATACCTTATATTAGAATGATCTTAGTTTTCGTTTCTAGATTAGTTAAAGTCGGATATTTAGTTTATTTTAGTAACTGTGTGGTTGTTAAGAATAATAAATGGGTTATCTGTTCTGGTACATTAGTGGATGATCTTTATGTTATTACTACAATTTCTCCTATACTGCAACTGACTAAATTGAATAATACTTCTAATTTACTAAATAAGAGAAATGATCGTTCTTTAATGAACCAAACGCTTCTTTGGTACTTACGCTTAGGTCATATTAATCTAAAAAGGATAAATAGACTGGTAGAAGATGGACTTTTGAGTTCATTGAAAGTGGAGGCACTTCCAGTTCGTGAGTTTTACTTAGAGGGTAAAATGACCAAGAGGCCTTTTTTGGCCAAAGGCTATAGAGCTAAAGAACTGTTGGAACTGGTTCACTCTGATTTGTATGGTCCTATGACTATTTGGGCTAGAGGTGATTTTGATTACTTCGTCAGTTTTATTAACGACTACTCAAGGTATGGATACATTTACCTGATGCACCGTAAGTTTGAATGCTTTGAGAAATTTAAAAAATTCAAGGCAGATGTGGAAAAGTGTCTGGAAAAAAAGTATCATGTCACTACAATCTGACCGTGGTGGCGAGTACCTCTTTGGAGGGTTTAGGCATTACTTGTCATCATAAGGGATTATATCCTAGTTGACTGCACCGGCCACTCCACAGAAGAATGATGTAGTAGAAAGAAAGAATAGAACTCTTATGGAGATGGTAAGGTCAATGATGAGTTATTCGAAATTACCCAATTTGTTTTGGGGACTTACATTAGAGATAGCGGCTTATATTCTGAATTTTGTACCTTCTAAGTCAGTACCTTCAACTCCCACAGAATTGTGGACTGGGCGCAAGCCTAGTATGAGACATATTCAGATTTGGGGGTGTCCAGTACATGTACTAAAAGGGAACACGGGTAAGTTAGAATCGAGGACAAAAGTCTATTTTCTTATCAGGTATTTTAAGAGAACGAATGATGGTTTATTTTATAATTCTAGGGATTAGAAGGTCATTATTAGCACCAATACTCGATTCTTGGAAGAGGATTAAATTATGGATTGCAGGCCCAAAAGTAAAATTGTTCTAGAAGAATTGAGAGAAAAGATCAGTAAAACGAAAGAGGAACCACAAGTCACTGATATTTTATTGTCTCGTCATAGTGGGAGGATTATCGGCACAGGTGCAGATCCCGAACCAGATCAAGGTGCTACCATTAATATGCCAGATGAGCAAGTGGGTAATGGTACACAGGGTTCAGATTCTGCACAGCGCGCTATTGCTAGTACACAGACGCTGGTAGTACCTCGTCCTAGTGGGAGGATTTTTCATTAACTCGATCGGTATATATTTTTTGGAGAGTCTTTTAACAGGATCCCAGTAGAACTGGATACCGAACCCTATAACTATAATAAAGCACTCTAGGACAAAGATACAGATCTTTGGCAAAAGGCTATGAATTCATAGATGGAATCTATGTATTTTAATCACGTCTGGAAACTTATAGAACCACATGAAGGGATAAAACGCATCGAATGCAACTAGATCTACAAGAGGAAGAGAAGAGTTAACGGGAAGGTAGAAACTTTCAAAACAAACTTGTTGCAAAAGGGTTCACTCAGAAAGAATGGATCAATTATTAGGAAATCTTTTCGTCGGTAGCCATACTTAAGTCTATTCGGATTCTCTTATCAGTTGCAGCTCATTTCGATTATGAAATTTGATAAATGAATGTCCAGACAACTTTCCTTAATGGAAGTCTTAATGAGTGTATCTATAAGGTACAATGAGACGATTTCATAGCAAAAGACTAGGAGCACATGCTGTGCAAGCTTAAAAGATCTATTTATGGACTTAAGTAGGCATCGAGATCTCAGATTACTCGGTGTGATCAAGCCAGAAAGTCTCATAATTTTGATCAAAGTGCAGATGAGTCCTGTGTGTACAATAAGCGTGGTGGTCTTTCTAGTAATTTATGTAGATGATATCTTGCTTATTGAAAATAATGTGGGGGTGTTATCTTTGGTAAAAGTATGGTTATATGAGCAGTTCGATATAAAGGACTTGGGAGAAGCCAGTCACATCCTTGGGATCAAGCTTTTGCGAGATTGAAAATAAAAGATGTTAGGCTTATCACAAGTAAAGTATATCGATGACATCCTTTCTCGTTTTAGCATGCAGGATTCTAAGAAAGAATTTCTCCCTTTTAGGCATGAAATCACTCTATCCAAGGATCAGTGTCCTAAGACACCTAATAAGATAGAAAAGATGAAGGCAGTTCTTTATGTTTCGGTAGTAAAAAACCTAATGTATGCTATGCTTTGTACCAGACCCGACATCTGCTTTCCCGTTGGCATGGTTAGCAGATATCAGTGTAATCCAAGACAGGAGTATTAGACTGTGGTAAAGAATATAATTAAGTACCTAAAAAAGATTAGGGATTATATGTTGGTTTACCAGACAGATAGTCTAGTACCTTTGGGGTACACAGATTCAGATTTTTAATCAGACAAAGATTTTCATAAGTCTACATCAGAATATGTGTTTACCTTGGAAGATGGAGCTATAAGTTGGAGGAGTATCAAGCAGTCCTCCATTGTTGATTCCATGGAGGTGGAGTACTTGGCAGCTTTTGAAGCAGCCAAGGAGGCCATTTGGCTCAGGAACTTCCTGTTAAATTTTGATGTGGTGTCTTCAGTTCAATCGGTTATTTTACTTTATTGTGATAATAGCAGGGCGGTTGTAAACATGAAGGAGCCGAGAATCCACAAGAAAAAAAAAATATATTGAGCATAAGTATCACATAATACGAGAAATTATATAGAAGAGTGATGTTACTATGACCAAGATTGTATCAGGGGACAATCTTGCAGATCCTTTTATAAAGAACCTACCGACTAAGACTTTTGATAGTCATATAGAGGGCATAGAAGTTAGATATATGGCAGCATATTTTGAGTATAAGTGGGAGATTGTAAGTGTTGTATACTAAAAATTATGAATTTTATTTAGTTTTTGTATTTAATTTTATTTTTAATAAAATTATTTTTTCATTTTATGACAATCTTAATGAATAATGAATGCAATATTTATTTTTTTAATGTTATGTATAGCTGTCCTTTATTTAGTATAGTATTTAATCTCGTGTGTAGAGTACGCTTGCACATAGAAAAATAGATTATAGGTTCGTACAGAATATAAGTATTTATTCACAATTTAGATGGAATTAGACAAATCATCGGTACGATTGTAGTACAGAATTTTAGTAGGCATGTGTTGGTTATAGGAAACAGATAATATCGTCGTCTATAATTCCGACTCTCTGTATTAGTATACTTTGTGTGTATTGAACAAAACCACATTAGAGTAATTAATTTTATACTGATTATATAAATTAATTTACAGCTCAAGGTTATTATGAATGCTTATACTCTTAATTCTGAAATAATTATTATTTGCGTATATTTAATATTTGTTATTTTCATTTATTAGGGGGTGCGATCTTTTATGGGTCAATAGTCTCGGTGAGTTGGATAGCGGTATTAATTGTATGGTGAATATTAATTATTGACAGAATCTACGTCCCGATTGTTCGGGATTGACGACATCCCTTAAGGAAGCTTATAAGTTTTGATCAACCTAAACCCTGCAGGTGTATTTAATTATCTGGCTGGCAAATAAGTTAAGTGGAAGGGTTTAAGAAATTTTAAGAAGCCGATTAAATTAATTTGTTAGTAATTAAATTTAATTAGCGGGCATTAAAAATCTTAACGTGGGGAGATAAGTTAAGCCTTTAATTACAGGAGTTCGAATAATTGATTTTGATAATTGGATTAGGAATGCAATTACATTTCTTTAGTGTTATGAATTGTAATTTATGTTTCTATGAAATTGCCTCAGGGGTAAGCGAGTTTTCATAATTACATTAAAATTCCAATCATATTTACTCCACAAGTCCCTACTATAACCCTATATATATGCGGTTGTGCTAAACATAAATCATAAGTCGTCTTTTATGATTAGGGTTTCCACGTATTCCCTATTATGATTAGTTTAGTAGGTTTAAGTTCACGAAGAATTGTAGCACATTCTACGTTCATGACTTGCATTGAGAATATAGTAAAAGGCTTGATCGGGGCTTCAACTTAAAGGATTTACATTTATGGTTGTTGCAGTAATCGAAATCAATCTACTAGATTTCGAAAGGTATAATCTTGAATCTAACTTTGGGGGTATGGGTTGTATTTTAACCGTTCGACATCAAAAAATTTTAATTTGGAGCCTGTTTCGACGATTGCCCATCCAGTAATTTTTATCGAAAAATCTCATTCAAATTAATGATCTTGGCACTTTGCGTCCAACACTATAACTTTGATCTCTAGTATCACCCGAGAAAGGCCAATGTCGTGGCCGACGCTCTTAGCAGGAGATCTCATGGTTCGTTAGCTTTTATTGCCATACGAAAATGGGACATACTCCAAGAGGTTATTGAGTTTGATTTGTGTCTCGGGGAGATGGAGGAGGGTGCAACCTTGTTTTCAGTGGTTTCACGACCTTTATTGGTTGCTCGTGTGTTGGAGGCTCAGTAGATAGATTAGGAGGTTCAGATGTTACGAGATCGTGTTAGCAGTGGGATAGACACCACGGGATGGGTGTGAACCCATATCAGAGTATGAGATTGGTGGGGAGAGTGTTTGTGCCAGAGTGGTGCCGTGTGATGTGCTACGTGATTTCTACTATTCTCGTCTTGCAGTGCACCCAAGAGGCACCGAGATGTACTATGATTTGCGTCGACAGTTTTGGTGGAAGGGAATGAAGATAGATGTAGTTTAGTTCGTTTCTCGATACCTAACTTATCAGCAAGTGAAGACAGAACACTAGAGGCCAGCAAGATTGCTACCGCCGTTGCCAGTGTCAGAGTGGAAGTAAGAGAATATCACGATGGATTTCGTATCTGAACTTCCTATATCACCTAAGGGGCATGATGCTATTTGGGTTGTGGTTGACAGACTGACGAAGTCTGCGCATTTTCTTCCCCTTCGTGTGAGGGATTTCATGGACAAGTTGAGCAGGTTGTATGTCAATGAGATTGTTTGATTGCACGGAGTACCTATGTCTATTGTTTTCGACCTAGACCCACGCTTTACGTCGCGCTTTTGGCAGAGTCTTCAGATAGCTTTGGGGACGAATTTGCTTTTCGGTACAACCTTTCATCCTCTGACGTACGGTCAGTTCGAGCATATTATACAGATTTTGAGAGACATGTTGAGAGCTTGTGTACTTAATTTACGAGGCTCTTAGGAGGATCATCTACAGTTGGCAGAGTTTTCATATAACAATAGCTTTCAGTCTAGCATTGGGATGCCCCCTTTTGAAGCTTTGTATTGCAGGCTGTGTAGGTCGCCGGTATGTTGGACAGATGTGGGAGAGGCAGTAGTGTTGGGACCCGACTTGGTGTTAGAGACAACAGAAAAGATTATCATGATCCACCAACGTTTGATGATGACCTAGAGTCGTCAGAAGAATTACACTAATCAGAGGAAAAGGCCTTTAGCGTTTGGGGTGGAGGACCACGTGTTTTTGAAGGTCTTGCCATGTCTAGGTTTGATGAGAATTGACCATAGCGGAAAGTTATGGCCGCATTTTATTCGGCCGTTTGAGATCCAATAGAGGATTGGAAAGGTGGCATACCGTTTGGCATTGCCTCCTCATTTGTCATATGTGCACAATGTGTTTTGTGTTTTCGTGCTTCGAAAGTACGAGCCCGACCTGTCCCATGTCTTGGATTCGGCTGAGTTGCGAGTGGATGGGGATGTATCTCTTGAGGAACGATTTGTGAGAAGTTTGGGTACGAAGGAACGAGTGTTGAGAGGAAGGACAATTGCCTATGTTAAGGTTCTGTGGCCTTACCACGGAGTTAAGGAAGCTACGTGGAAGCTTGAGTCCGAAGTCCATGTTAGGTACTTAGAGTTATTTTCTTCTTGACCTTATAGCAAATTTTAGTTGTGAGACCTGGTCCCTTTTGTTTTTATATCTCTTATATGTAAGGTGTTGCTTATCGTTTTAATCATTATAGAAAAATATGTTTTTATATGTTTTATGCATATGTTAACTTAGTTATACATGTGGGGTTCAATCCTGGTCCTGTTGGGCGTTGCAGCAAAAGTTGTGTTCTTCTGGGCAGGACCGCTCGATCGATCAAAAGACCGCTTGAGCGGTCTGTCTACGAAGGCTGTGTATAAGATAGTTCACCATTTTGTTTTTTGAACCAAAAGTTTCTCCTACAAGCTTTCTTCTATCTCTCTTGAGGACCCAAACCATATCCTCTACCTTTTCTCTAGATTTTAGCTTGGTTCGGACTCGATTTTTAGCGTAGGGATAGCGGTTCGTTGATATGCTCGCCGTGGGCTTCGCGTTCATATGAACGAAATCTCATTTCGACGACTTTTGTTATTCGTCGGTGTCTAAAGCTTTGAGTTTTTAACTCTCAAAGATAAGATTCTAGACTATCTTGCTTTAAAAGTGTGCTACATGTGATTATATGCGTTTTTATTATTTTAAAATGCTATAAATGTTGGACTTCGTGTTTAAACTGTGGTTGGTTGGACAAAAAGTATGTTTTGTGTTTTTATGGTTTATTACAAAGTTAGTGGATGTGTGTGTGTCCGTAGTTTTAGGAAAGATGAGTTTTGAAAATCGGAGAAATTTACGTAAAAGTTGTAAAAATCTAGTTTTGGAGGTTTTGAGCTAACTCTTGAGGTTGAGCCGTGGTTTTTTCAAACTATTCGGTTGAAATGGTGAAAGCATTTTGAAAATGTTGGTTGGCCTCCATAGTTAAATGGATGAGGTGACCGAATGTCGTTGGATGTTTTGTATCTGACAGTGTGTATTTACAAACGTTTTCGTAGTTGAGCTACGTATTTTTAATGATTTCATAGATGTGCTTTAACAATGTATATGTACTTGGGCCGACATTGCTCCTTAGTGAAAGTTTGAAAACTTTGCGCAAGTAAGTGCTTCGCTCATTCGGGTTAATCCCCGTAAATGAAGTGTTTTCCCTAGTGGGAGGTGTTGGTTGTTATAGCTCTGTATATAACTTGTCGTTACCTAGCAGGTTATTGGATGCCCCGGACCTAGGCTAATGGGCGAGAGTCTATATTTGTTACCTTTGTCCCCAGTGCGACAAAGTCGGTACATAAGAATCATTGTGGGTTGTGGAAACCTGGTTGAAAAATAACATGTTTACATTTGATAACTGCGGATGTTATGGGATTATATGAAAACTTATGATTTTAAGGGTCCGGTTTGGGGCTTGTGATGTCGAGTTTTTCATATAATTCGTGATCGCATGTTATGCTTTTACTTCATACTAGTCTATTTCTATTGGGTTTCGGCTCACGTTGTGGAATTTTAAAAACTTGTCAGGTGAACTTGATCATGTGGGTTGATCTCGGTGTTCCCCGGTAGAGGTGAACACAAACTCTTTTGTTATTTATAGTAGTTTTGTTGATCGGTGATTATCACCACTTGTTGTTGGATCATATAATGGAGTTTTATGATTCGGACTTGAAAGCATGTTTTATACGCTGCGAGGCCTTTAGATTTAATGCATGTATGTTGTATGACTCATGAGAGGAACCGTGGGCTGACTGTTATTTTTCGTAGTTATGTATTACGGTTTTATTTTAGTTGGTTTCAACGTTTGGTTATCGTTATTGGTTGGTTTTATACTTTATATCAATTCTTGTGCCCCGATGGAGGATTTTGAACCTTGTTTTAGCATGTTTTTGGTTGGCATGGTTGTGCCTTGAAATCTTTCAAAAAAAAATTTTGAAAAAAGTTTAAGCGTTGTAACGACCCGGTACATGCTTATTTTATTTCTCTTTGCTTCCAGTTAAATATTGTGGTGTCATAAAAACTTGAATACGTGTTATAAATAAAATAGACGTTCGTGATTAAATTAATGAGTTGTAAAATAATTTTAAGATATAAAATAATGACTAATTTTGACAACATGTTAATGGAAAAAGTTGAAATAAAGTAATGAGAGTGAAATTGGATATTAGTTCAAAGGAAATTTGCTGAATTTCGAGTTCAGGGATCACTGCTCGAGTGGTGGGGGTCCACTCGAGCGGGCTAGCAGGATAAGTTCAGAATGTTCTCGACCCTTGGAAAGATTAAGGAAAAATATATAATTTCCCAAGCCACGTGAGACTTCAAACCTCATTCCTCTCTTCTCCCTTTTCTCTTCTCTCTTCTATTTTTCTCTCCTTGAGAGAGAGAGTGCCACCATACCTCAAAACCCTAACCCTCCATTCTCAAATTTGAAGAGTGAGGCTTGATTGGGAGAGATCAATGGTGAAGATCAAGCTTTGGAACAAAGAGATTGAAGATAAAACCTTGAGGAAGCAAGAACACCCACCATCCAAACCCTAAAAGAAAGATTGGAAGGAATTTCTGGCTTTTGGGAAAATTCAAGGTAGGATCTTGATTCTCTCATATGTTCTTGTTGATTTGAGTTGATATATTGCTTATATGAGTAAAAATCAATATGATTTCATGTGAGATTTGAATATTTGATAGGTGTGTGCGAGTATAGTTGGGTTTTATGAAAATGGGGGGATTTTGAGAAGTGTTTTTCCTTGATTTGTTGAAGATTTGTGGTATAAAAGGGGGTTTATGAGACTTTAAATTCAATGTTTTTGGGTTTGAAAATAGAAATTTGAAGCATAATTGTGAAGGTAATGTAATTTGGGATTTGGAATTCAAAACAGGAAAAAATTTGAAGTTTTCTCAGGTGCCAGCACGCTCGAGCGGAGCTTTGTCCACTCGAGCGATCACATGGCAGAGAGTTGGGCGCTCAGCGCCTTCTATCTGCTTGAGTGAACTGTGCAGGACCAACTTATTTTGATCATATATCTCTCATCTGGATTTCGAATTGGGTCATTTTCGTACTCAAACTGAAGTCCCGAAAGTCCTCTTTCCAACAAGACTACTCTCACAAGAAAAGACTTTTTGTAGAAAACGTTATGATTAAAATAGTGAGGAGCTGTCAAATTCTCTTAACCATTTTTACCCGAATTTAGCCTATTGTTTTGCGAAAAGGTTGTTTTAATCATTTTTGGGCTTTCCTACCAAATTTCTCATCCCCTTGGGATACTGATACACTTACATAACTATAATTGGGTTGGAATATATGTTTGGACCAATTGGTTGAAATGTTTTCACCATGAATATGGGTTTTATATATGTATGTACATGGTGGGCGTCTTTATCCTATGAGTTTCGGCTTATGTATATTTGTTAAACTATTTCAAGTTCTGAGAAACGGTGTGACACCAAAGCTATGGATGCTTTATGGAAGTGCCAGTAGATGGAGCTAGAATTTCTTTTGTTTTTGTTGTACATAAAACTAAGGAAATTGATATAATGAAAATGATAGCTTAATGTTGAATGTATGTTGCCACAAACATTTGTAGTAATTCTGGAAATAAAATTTTGGAACTTGGTTCGTTCGGTTAAATCCTTCGAATGTATATGTAAAAGATTTTCTTATGTTTTTGAAAAATTATCTATAGATATGGTTCATGTAAGGTACGTTTTGGGGTTAGTTCACGGATTCGGGGTTTGGGTCGTGACAGAATGGTATCAGAGCTCTAGGTTCGGATACCTAGATGCCGTGGAAAGTGAGGACGACCATCATATGAGAATTGTTTGATGATATTTGGCACCCATAACAAGGCATGGTTTGTGTGCTTGCATGAAATTGTGGTTGTCTTGTCTTGCGCATGTTATCTGTTTATATGAGTATGGAGGTTAAGTCTTAGGGTGATGGGGCGTGCCATTTGGCGTCTGATTAACTACTTTGGGATTCGAAATAGAAAAACGTTTGGCCGACGTTCTTTCTATGAGAAATCTGAATTAGTTGCCCGAATTGTCGCGTTACTTTGAAGTTTTCCCTCAGTATGTGTTTATGTGTTAGTAAGATTAAGTTTGAGTATGGTTAGCCATGTTTGCGTTTTAAATTGAATCAATTTGGAGAGGGAGAGCGCCAGTTCCTAAAGAAGGAGATATCAACGCCCTCGAGGTCGAGATCGCGGTCACGGTCAAGGGCGCGGGAGAGCACCAGTTCCTAAAGAAGGGGATATCAACGCCCTACATGAACCAGCTGGGGGTGCAGAAGTGAATCAACAGATACTGAAAACTTTGATGATCTTAATTGGGGCTAACCAAGGGGGAGCACGGGATACGGACGCTAGGGCTGCAGTAATGATGAGAGAGTTTCAACGTTTGAACCCCCCTACCTATGCTGGGGAACCTGACCCTCGAATGGCGACTGAATGGCTAAAGGTAGTCACCCGGATCTTAGATACCTTGCAGATAATGGAAGATGACTTTAGGGTAGGTTTTGCTACCTTTCAACTCCGGCGGGAGGCAAACAATTGGT
>JAULJZ010000001.1:4998798-5018912 GCA_032270985.1 Heliamphora pulchella | reverse complement strand
AAATATAATATTTTAATATTTTGAACTTATTATATTTATAAAATATATATTTTATACATATATTAATATTTAAAAATAATTTATTTTATATAATCAGGGGCGGGGCGGGAAAAATGGGGCGGAGAGTGCAGATACCGTCCCCACCCCGTTTGATATCGGGGGCGGAAAAATCCTACAAAACGGGACAGGGCAGAGCGAAGGCGGGGCAGGGCGGAGAAAATTGCCATCCCTAGCCCCATACAACAATGGGCCTTAAAACTATCAGAGGGAACTACTGAGCAGGCCGTAGCAGCAACCTCCTCCACCAAGTAAAACCCACCAGAAACTCAACCTATACTGATAATCTTCCTCGTCGTAAGATCCTGAAAAACACAGCTATCAGGATAAAAAATCACACAACAGTTAAGATCATTAGTGAGCTGACTGACAGATAGTAAGTTAAATGAATTTTCAGGAGTATGTAAAATATTAGGTAGGGTTAAGGAGGGTATGGGAGTAGCGACTTCACGTCCCTTAACCGGTAAGGAAGATTCATTAGTCACAGAACGCCACGATAGCTAAGAGTTACCTAATAGTCAGATAATATACCTGCCAAACCAGCAATAAGATAGGAAACACCAGAATCAATCACCCAGGCAGATGGAGTAGTCGCCAGACATGCACTCGGATTACCTGCGAAGGTAGCGGCAGTAGGAGCAGGAGGACTAGGGCTAGTAACTTGAGACTGAACATACTGCTCATATTCAGCTGGGGTCATCTCTACGAGGTGCTTCTGAGAAGAGGAAGACGAGTCCACCTGGGGGTACTCAGTAGTAGCATTAGCCACTGAGGACGGTCTTCCATGTAGTTTATAACACTGACTGCGAATATGGTCCTGGATCCCACAATAGTGGCAAGAACGAGTCTCACGAGCCCCCCCACCTCTTCGACCTCCATCACGGCCCCTACCACAGCTACGGCCACGAGTTCCATTGCCTCCTCGAGAAGCAATAAGGGTAGACTGATCATTAGCATCAGAAGAAGGCTGGGTGTCGTCACGACGCATCGAGCGACTCACCCAATGGAAAGTCTCAGATAATGTAGGAATATCTGTCCCAGCAAGAATCTGAGAAGGAGCCGTGTCATATTCAGGATCCAAACTGGCTAAGAAACACACGACGAGAATCTGCATTCACTGTTCCTGAAACTTGCTGATAGAACTGGTGAATGGAAGAAACTGATCAAACTCGTCGGCAAGCACTTTAAATCCCATAAAGTGCTCCTAAAGAGGACGACCAGCCTGTTGCGAGCGGAAAAAGTCTCGCATCATATCATACAGACGCGATAAGTCATTTGTGGAGGCATAAATACCCTCTAGAGCCCCCCAGATTTCTTTTACTGTATCAGTACTGGCAACCAAAATCTTGACACTGCGGTCCATGAAATTCATAATCTGACTGAAGAGACGAGCATCGTTTCGTATCCAGGTACGATAAATAGGAGAACTAGGATAAGGGGCATCGTTAAATAAGTGGGAATCTAATTCCATACCTTGCAAAGATTTCAACACATTCTTCCACCACAAGGGATAAGCAGAAGCACCATCAAGCTTCTCATCGACAAGCCGAGTAGAAGAAGAGAACACCTCAGTTCTGATTGGTCGCCCGGTATCCGTTAGAGACTCAGCAGTTCCAGAAGTCCGGGTAGCAGACCTATCGCCCTCCGATGACATTCTTGTTCAACTACCAGAGAATCCACAACTAAACAACCCTCACTGCATCAACAAAAATTGGACAACACAGAACTTGACGGTAAATGAAAAGCAGGCCATTGTATAGATGAATGAAGGGACGTAGTGAGGGAGACGAAAACACAGAACTACTGCGGTGCGACTACTCCGGCGACTGTTCCGGTGACTTTTCCGACGACTCAGCTAGGTATCCGGTGACTGTTTAAATGGTCGGAGATTGTTTTCAGAGCACGATCGGTGACCGTTTAGTGGATTTTTTGTGGGTTTCGGCGACTGGTATGGTGGTGGCAACTAGGTTCGGCGACATCGGTGACTGTCGGCAACTCCAGTGGACTCGTTTGAGGGTGTTGGCACTAGAGGTGGTGGTTGTGGTGGGTTTTGGCGCTAGGAGTGGTGCAACGGGAGGATGGGAGCTTCGCTGGAGGGGCGACGACGGACGGCGATCCTCGCTGGGTGTGCGACGATGAGCGGCGAGGGTCTAGGGTGGTCTGGCAAGGGTCGTTGGGTGATCGGCGAGGGTTTTGAGTGGTTTGCGAGGGTCGTTGGGTGGTTGTTGAGGGTCTTGGGGGTCGGTAAGGGTCTTGGGTGGTGCGTCGACGACTGGTGGCTTGAGTTTGGGACTGTTGGCAACTGGCGGCTACTGGTGTGTGGTTTTCGACGACGATTTGGGTCTGGCGGCTAAGGTTTAGGTGGTGGCTAAGGTTTAGGTGTTTGCTATGGTTACCAGAGGTCCGATGGCTCTGATACCATGTTAACAAACATAATTAGGTTGAATGAAGGCGTTAACCCTAATAGGTTACGCAACGGTTTATTTATAGAATAACGAGACCACACAATAAGATATGGTGTGTCCAACCACACCAGATAATAATAATAATAATAAAACTAATATAATTATAATAAAGCTAACAATACCATTTAAGTCATTATAATTCACGGGAGATGGTCCATGATATATGACATTCTTTCATCTATCGTCAAATACTCCAGTCCTAACCCAACAACTGTTTTTCTAACTAATTCAACTTTATGCAATGTAGAGTCAAAGAGAAAACATTAGTCTAATAGCATCTCACCTTAGCCCCTTCATTCTTTAATCTGTAAGCTAGCTTTCCTGCAATCAAGAATTCACAATTTATTATCATTACCTGTGTTTTCGATAGGTGAAGGGAGGGGGGGATTCATAAGTCCATTTTTAACCATATAAAGTGTGTCCATAGAAAGATTTTCTAGAGAACATATGGACCTCTTGATTACGTGGCAAAATATAAATGTGTCAATTGGGTTTTGAAAATCCGATGAAAAACAGTTGATCGGTTAATCCAACAAAACTAACTGGATTGCTTCCATGTGGAAACCTTATTTTGTCCCATGTGACAGGGTATCATAGAGACTAGAGACCAATGAATTATTTACTTGGTATTGTGCCTCATCTTGTAAATACAAGATACAAGGATTAGTTTCTCCTAATCAGCCAGTTAGTCGTCACCAATTTGGGTGGCCTATATTAAGAGTTTCTGTGTTTGTGCGCGTGTAATATGTGTTGAATAGCTTGATATATATTGTTAGGCTTATTTTCTAAAAACTTAAGCTTTTAAAAAAATTGGTGACTTAACATGGTATTTGAGCTCTTATTCCAGGAGATCAAGGGTTCAAGTCTTATATGTTTCCATGTCATGTTTGTTATTGTGCACTATATTTTGTCTTTGTCAGTACACCTATTTAGTTCAATTTGCTTGTCATGTTTGTTACCCGTGAGAGAGAGTATTAGATAGCTTGATATTGTTGAACTCATTTCTCAACAATTTAAGTTTTTGAAAAAATTAGTGACTTAACAATATGTTTGTTACCCAACAAGACCTGAACCAATATGGTAAAATACTAAAATTTGACAACACTTGTTGTTTAGACTGGATAAATAGGTGTAATTAAAAAACTGTACACATACACAGAATTTGATGTTATCAGGTCTTAAATGGAGTCTTTATGAGGAATATAATATTATAGTTTGCCAAATTGCTCAGTTTCTAAATACAAGGAATAATCATAAAGCTCTCAGAAAGCTCAACATTCCATAAACTAGGAGCTAACTCTTTAGTGCTTTGGCATTGAAGGTTATTTTGTTAGTGTTTGAACCTCATGGCATTCATTGGGAAATATAGGTAACCACGAATAGAATAAGAAAAAGGTGATCCCACATGGTACCATTCTACTTGAATCAATGATGTTAAACATAGTCATGGTCGAATCAATTAATGTACTTAGTGGGTGATTGTTGCAGCTTAATTTATGGTGAAAGTTCATTATTGAAAAAAGAAAACCAAAAGCAAGAAAATAGAGATTCTCAAAAAGCAGAAACCAAAAGCACTACAATAGAACTTCACAAAACCAGCTTTTCTTCAACTCTTTTAAATGTTCTGGCCCATAAGTAAAATGCAGAAATTATGACAAGCAAGCTAGCACAGATTTCAAAAAGTTTTAAAAAGAAAAAAGTAAAACTTGTCGTGAAAATCTTTTGACTAGAGGTGGCAGTTTCTCCACAACTCAATGGATACCCGCCCCGCCACTATAGGATTGGCCTATTGCCATTTTTCACCCTACCCCCTATAGGGCTGGGGACAATATTAGATTTGCATTCCCCAACCGATTTCGGAGTGAGAACAACTTTAAATAATCCCTGGCCGCATCTCTGCCTCGTTCCCCATATCCCGTTCTTTAATATATGTATACCCTTTATATATTATCATCTAAATTCAACTAGGAGTGTTTTCTCAGAGATGCTTATAGACATTATTGGTCTTGTTTATTATTCCCATCAACTTGCACTCCATGTATGCAAGAATTTAGCATTTTAGCCTTAAACTTGCCTTTGCATGAAGGTTAGGGCCTGGCAATAGAATTGGGATCAAATGATTATTTATCATTATTGCTTGCAACCTGAAAAAAACGCAGCCAATTTTTCCTTTGAACTACATTGTAATGAAATTTTATTTGTAAGTAAAAGCAAGCCTCGTCGGGAGTGGGGATGGTAACAATGAAAACATTCCTAATCTGGGATCGGGCTGAGGTCAAGGAGAAAAAAGCCAGTTGGCAATCGGGGACATGGAATGCAAAAACTGACCCCGGCCCGGCTCAGCCCCAGTCCGTTGATATTTCTACTTTTGAAACAAACACCCTTAGCCTCATCAATGTGTTTGAATCAGGCCCAATTACTGATTTGGGTTTTGTGTAGATTCAATACTTGGGGTGTTCAAACCCAATCAGAGAATGGGGCACTGGAAAAGGCAAGGTCTCTTGATTGTCTAGGTTCAACCTCTCATTTTTCTTCGCTGTGTGGGTTCAGTAATGTTCGACTGGGAGCGAGGAATGCGAGGGTGGACACAGAAATTGTTGCCATGTGGGGTGTAATGATGCTACTGGTGGTGGAGAAAGAGGTGAACGGGTAGAATGAGGTGGGGCTGTTGTGGTTTTTGGATGGAGATAGAACGGAAGAGGTGACTGGAGGAAAGAGAAAGGAAGGTGGAGGAAGGATCATGGTGGTGGCGTGGGGAGGATAGAGAGCTAGACGAGGAATGGAAGGGAGAGGGGATGAGTTGTGTAGGAGGGATAAATCTGGATATTTCTTGTAATATATAAGGAAAAAATACTCATTTTGCACCCTCCATTAATGTCTTTATCTTACAGGGGAAACCTGCAAAACCAAATGGTGGAGACCGTATTCAATTGAGCCTGTGTTTGGACTAATTTTTTTTAGTGGCTTTTTGGTTTTTTGGCTTTTTTGTAAAAAAGTGGTGTCAAATCATGACTTTTTTGTGGGAAAAAAGTGGAAAAAGTTTGGTTTTTTTTTTGACTACCCAAACCAAGTGGCTATTTTTTTTGGCTTTTAAGCCAAAAAACTTGGCTTAAAAGCTAGGCCAAACACAGGCTGAAACCTCAAGAGTGGTATTTGTAATTTACCCTTTTTTACCAATCATCCATGCTTGATTGATTTTGCAAATGGGTCTGACACTTTTCATCACCAATAAATATTAGTCTAGTGCAAAAGGCCCTTAAATTGTTTCTTTCTCTTTGAATCTTTGATTCTTCCGAGCAAAATGAGGTATATCGTAAGAGATGCTAACATTTTTTTTTGGATCCATCAACACCTTGGCTTTATGTCTTACCAAGAGATGTAGTCTTTCCACCTCCATTGACACCTACAATCATTATGACAGCTGGTTTCCTGGTAGTATAGTAAAAATGAAACAACAAATAGTTCCGAATTAGATCCAATCCAATTAGAACAACAACATATGAAGTACCCCAAACCTGAATCCAAGCTGAAGCTCCGTTTTATTCCCTTTGGTAGTCAACAAATCCAACACACTCCTCTTCAAAGCATCCTGCAACAATAAAAGACCACATATATTTAAAATCAAATCAACTAATGCTGGTCCTATTAGAAATTTTATGACGATATTTGTATATATGCCAATATTTGGAACCCAAGAAGACAAATCATCCTAACAAATTCAAGATGACTTTTCACTAAAACCAACACAACACTAAACAAAAGGCAAGAGAATCTTCTACTATTTTCTTTCCCTTTAATGAAAAAAACATATAGAAAGCTTTGTGAAAGCCTAAAAATTCAGTATGATTACCTTTATCTCACTTCCCGATTTGAGCTTTCCAGCATATATGTCATCCCGCAAGCTCTCAACAATCTTAATAGTAATCTTTGGCCCAAAATCAGCCATGAGCAAAGCCTAAAATCCAAGAAACCCCCAGGATTTTTCAAACCCTAATTAGAACATTTGCCACATTTTCTTCAAGATTTAAACAACACCCTATAACATGTAACATGAACTTAAATTTCAAACTCCCGCAATTTCCAGACCCTAATTACAACATTTGCCGCATTTTCTTCAAGATTCACACAATACCCTATAACAAGTTACATGAACTTAAATGTCATATTCCACAAATTTTCAAAGCCTACTTATAACATTTGTCGCATTTTCTTCAATATTCAGACAACACCCCATAACAAGCAACATGAACTCAAATTCCAAAAATTTTCAAACCCTAATTACAACATTTGCCGCATTTTCTACAGATTTCAAATAATATCTTAGCAAGTAACATGAACTTAAATTTCAAATTCCATAATTTTTTTTCTTCAAAGATTCAAACAACACCCTATAACAAGTAACAAAAACTTAAAATTTCAAATTCCGCAATTTTCCAAACCCTAATTATAACATTTTCAGCATTTTCTTCAAGATTCAACCAACATCCTATAACAAATAACATGAACTTAAATTTCGAGTTCCACTTTTCTTCGCAGTAATTACTTCCGTCAAACCATTGAACGTGCATATATATATACACGCGCGCGTGGTGAGGAAACGAAAGAACCTCTTCTAATTCGTCGAGGACGCGGTCGGTGTCGGAGAGGTTCCAGTAAAGGAGGAGCTCGTCGATGACGGCGAGGTTGCCTCGGGTCTTGGAGAAGCCAGAGAACAGCTTATCGACGTCGCTCTTGGCCTTCTCTTTGATCAACCGCCCGAGTCGGGTGAAGAATCCTGTCTGACTCGCGGAGCATGTGAACCGGAAAGGGCAAACTCGGGTGGTTGGAGTCGGAGAGAACCGCGTTTGAGGGAGGTTGAAGAGAACCGTACTAATTGAAACCGGTTTGGAAGGAAGAGTCGAGAAGAATAGCGAGCGTTGTTGCTGCGATGGAACAGACGCCATTTTTGTTGAAGCTTCCCTCTCTCTCTCTCTCTCTCTCTCTCTCGCCGTGGATTGGTCGTATGGGAACAAAGAAAAATTATTCCCTACTTGGATAAGTTAATGGATAACTTAACGGTTAGTTTTGGCGGATACTTAGTTTATTTATTTATTTATTTTATTGGATAAATTACACTCACCTTTACTGAGGTTTAACAAAATATCAATTACCTCTCATGTAATTTTAAAAATATTATTAATTTTTTTACAAATTTAATATTTGAATCAATTAAACTCAACCGTAAAAATTTTTAACAAAAACATCCAACCACTCCCCCCCTCCCCACAAAAAAAAATTCACCCTCAAAATCACCCCCCAAAACCAAAACCACTCCCAATACCAAAACCACTATCCAAAACCAAACCCACCCCCCAAAACCCCACGCCACCGTCTGTCCACGCCGCACGCCACCGCCGGTCCACCCCACACCACCAACCCCTCACCGCCAGCCTCTCACACCGCCGCCACCGCCGAGAGAGGGATGGCAGAGAGGAGAGAGAGAGAGACGACAGAGGGAAAGAGAGGGCAAAGAGCAGAGAAAGAGAGACGAAGAGAGGAGAGCGTGCGACGGCAGCGGCAGTGGTGGTGGCGTGCGGCGTGGACCGACGGTGGCGTGGGGTTTTGGGAGGTGGATTTGGTTTTGGGTAATGGTTTTGGTTTGAGGGGTGGTATTGAGGGTGGTTTTGGTTTTGGTTTTGAGATGGGTTTTGAGGGTAGATTTTGGAAGGAGGGTTTGGGTGATGGTTTGATGGTTTTCGTTAAAAATTTTAACGGTTAGATTTAATTGATTCAAAAATTAAATTTGAGTGGACGTTAATGACATTTTCGAAATCACAAGAGAGGTAGTTAATGTTTTGTTAAATCTCATGGGAGGTCAGTGTAATTTACCCTATTTTATTTTATTTTATTTATTTTTAATAAATTTTTATTATTTAATTAAATTATTGTATTTTTTAAATTTTTCTTAATTTTATATGAAAAATAAAAAATTTTAAAAAGACAAAAAATAAGCTACAATAAGCCGGCCCCAACTGGTAACTAGCTTAAAAGCTAGTTTTTTATTTTTTTACGTTTTTAGCCAAAAAACTAAAATGAGTTTAAAATAGATTGTTTGATAACTTAATTTTTAAGCTAGCTTTTTGAAGTTAATTATTTGGATAAAAAGCTAATTTTTTTATTTTTTGTTTAAAATTGACAATTTTACTTTTTTATATATTTAATGTTAATAATTATATGTAATTGGTAGTTGTAGTAAATAAGTTATTAATAAGGGGTATTATTGTAATTTAAAAGTTATGGGAGTTTGATTTGAATATTCAAAAAGTTTGTGTTTTAATTTGATTTTTTGGCTTTTTATCTTTTTTACATTTTTTCCAAACGGGAAAAATTGATTCTTTTGCCTTTTTAATCAAAAAGCCAAAAAAATCAAGTTGGCAATAAGGGCTAAGTCAAATATTATGTTGCTTATTTTTTATTTTTAGTAAAAAAAAAGCCTATCTTTTGATAAAATAAAATTATTTTTTAAATTCATCTCATTTCAAAAAAATAAAAAAAATAAGTAAAATAATCAAAATTTATGCCAAACAAGGCCTTCGGGTGGGGTGATATAAAAATAAAAGAAACTAAATGGGTGTTTTTAGCTTTAATTACTGGTGTGGATTATTAAAAACGGGGAAATGACAGTAAATTATTACTTGAATTATTTTGTGAATTTTTTCAATGATGGATTTGAAATAATGACTTATTTATTTGTTTTGTTTTATTTTATTTTTACGAATTTTTTATTAGTTAATTAATAAAAAAAGACTTTTTACAATTTTCCCGTTGAAAATAATCAAAAATATAAATTATTCAAAAGGGACAAAAATAAGCTAACAAATAAGTTAACGGTTAGTTTGGATTGAGCGATATGAAAATAAAAGAAAATGAATGAATAATTTTAATTTTGAATAAAATAAATTTATTTTAATAATATATTGAGAATTTAAATTTAAGTTGAGTTTTTAAAAAAGTAAAATAATATGAATTATACATATAAATAAAAATATTGAGTCAAACTATTTTCTTGTTTATTTGGATAAAAAGTAAAAATATGTCTTAAAATTAGGAGTAATTATTCGGTGCTTTCGGAGTTCTATGTGACAAGTCCACATGGTGCTCCTATTTAATATGGTGATGACAAATTTTATGGTAAGAATATAATAACTCGTTTTTGTTAGGTAGTTAGGAGACAAAAGGTGGTCTACATTGTGTAGGTTGTAATAATTTATTTGTCAAAATTACCACGTAGTATCGTTTACATGGTACTCCGAGAGTATTTAATAATTTTTCTAAAATTAGTAAAATTTGTATTTATTTCAGTAATATTTAAAATTCCTTATGGCATTCTTTGTAATTAAACCACTAAAAGATAATTACTTTATTTTTTTTTACTATTTTGTATAATCAACTAAATTTAAGTTTTACTTCACTTGGTCATATTTTTATTTTCTTCTATTTTTAAATTAATTCATTTGATAGGCAATACATCAAAATTCACATTACTTGATCATATATCAGTTATTCTCACTAACTAATTATAATAACATTAGAATTTTACATAAATTCAATTTTAAATCGTTTAATCTCAGTAATAAATTTTAATTTTATAAATTATATATGCCATGTTTACATAAATGTTTTAATTAATTATACATTACAAACCTAAATATAATACATGTTATTGTGACTAAAAAAAAGTTAGGAAGTGGTGGAAATGGAGAAATTTCCATTAATTCCTTAACTTATATGATAAACTTACTTTGAAAAAATAAAAATGATAACTAAATATATTAATTAAGCTAAATAAAAGATTAAGCATGTTAATGGATATTGCAAATAAAAGAATATAAATATAAGATGAACTAATTTTGTTATAAATATATTTAAAACTATCATAATTTAATAGTGTTTGATAATATTATGTTATTAACAAAAATAGTAAAAGATAGATGTACTTTTACTTTTTATAATATTTATAGTTTACATTTTTCTATATATAGTACTAATTAAAACTATAAATTAAAATTTTAAATAATATTACCATATTAGTTCAATAATTAATAATTTGTTAACATGTATATTTTTATATTTTACAAATTTTAAAAAATTTAAAAATTAAATTACAAGTTTAATCTCTAAAGAGCTAACAACGTTTTGCTATAATATATACTATATAGTATAAATTAGCTTATTTTACTTTTTAAAGTGATTTTTAAAATTATTTGATTAGGAATTTTTTTTTTCTAATTCTTTTGTCACGACGAACCGAGCAAATAAAAAAATTAACCAAAACTAAACAGAGAAGAGAAAAAAAAAAAAAACACTCAGTAAGCTTTATTTTTTTGCTTGTTTTCGTGTGCAATTTTTGGTGTTTGGTTAAAAAAATCAAGGCGGGCCACGGCGGGCCACGGCGGGCTTTTTAATTTTTTTTATTTTTTAAATTGTATTTCATATATAAGTTATTTATTAATTTATTACTTTAGTTATAAATTATTATTATAAGTTATAATAAAAAAATTTATAAGTTATAAGTTATAAACTATTTATAAATTATAAGTTACTATTTAAAATTTATTATAAGTTATAAATTTATAAATTATAAGTTTATAGTTTATTATAAGTTATATAAATTATAAGTTATAAACTATTTATAAGTTTCTATTTAAAAATATAAATTTATATTTTATAAATTATTTGGATCTCGGGTTGAAACTCAAGCTTGAGTCTTAAACGGGCCTGTAAGTTTCAGGAAATGGCCTAGACTCGGGCCTTCTATCTAAATATATAGCTCCATTTGAGATAAAAATGACTTATTAATTATATTACTTATATTTGCTTTTAATTTTTTTTATATTTTGATCATAATAGTTTCTCTTTAAATTACTTTTATTATTGAGACAAATTAAAAAAGTTAAAAATTATCTCCAAAAAAGATAAAAGGATAAAAGTAAGTCAATGAGTCAAATCTATATTTTTTATATTTAGTAATTTATTAATTTTCGATCCATTTCATTAAAAAAAATTTATGGTAAAAAAAAATTAAAAAAATGGAAACAAACAAAAATAAACTAAATTCCATTTATATATAATATATGGAAAAATAAGAACACATGAAGCACCAGTGGTTTAGTGGTAGAAATGTACCCTGCCACATGAAGCACCAGTTGGGCATGCCACGCTTGTCCGATCTCTTCGGATTAAGTTGGCGCCGCCGAGCTCAATTTCTCTTCCACATTTTTTTTATTTTTTTTTTACTTTTTTTTTATCAGTTTAATGTGGTCTTGTTATGTATAATTTTTTTTTTGTTTTTTTTCCAATTTAATATTTAATGTGGTCTAATTTTGTATAATTTTTTTTCTAATGATAAACTAGAAATTGTGTCATGCAAGCAGTGTTGGGGATTAGAACGCGATCACTAATCCCGTCAATGATTAACAACGAATGCACAAACCACGAAATGATAATGAAGAAGAAAGAAAACAAGCAATCACACGATCACACACAAAATTTACGTAGTTCGACAAAGTATGCCTACGTCCATGGAATCACACTTCACTTTATTGATTGAAAGATTACAAATTGAATGATGTTCATAATGTTTCAATGTTCATAATGTTTCTCTTAGTCTCGCAAGCTAAAAACATAACATTACGCACTGAAGAAAAGAGCTCTTAGAGTTAAAACATAACCTTAGCCGCATCTGCTCGAGCGGTCACTAGCCCGAAATCTTCTGCATACAACCCTGCTCAAGTGGACACCTGATCGCTCAAATTGTCACTAGCTCGAGACCAACACCGTGCTTAGTTCGCTCGAGCGGTCAACCCAGAAATTTGATTTTTTTTTCACTACTCAACAATTCTCTCACTTAAAGTAAAATCACTTCAACCCCTGAGAAAGCCCCTATACAACACCAACTGCCTTGAATCAACTAACAAACTCAATTAACCGTGTGTGACCCATCTTCTATCTTCTAAACCTAAAAACCAACTGAAGCCGAGCACAGCTTCAGTTTATTAGTGTTGACACCTTTTGTTAACGTGTTGGTTGTATTCTTCGCCCCGCTAATCTTCTCAAGATACAATTAACCGTTGCCAGTAGAGAGCGATTAAAGTGGTACCACAGCTGTATGTGTTTCATCCTGGAGTGAAATGCCAAAATTTTTGCCTAAAAAATGGCACTCTAACTGTCACTGAAAAGTGTACCCCTGTCAATCTGCTTGCTCAACTCAGCCATCAGACCTTATAGCCATACCATCTCCTTTTCAGCCTCTGTCACAGCAACATACTCTGTCTCTGTAATAAAAAGTGCCACAACCTTCTGCAACTTTGAAACCTAACTCATTGTTGTGCTACCCAAAGTGTAAACAAACTCAGCGGTTATCTTCCTACTGTCAATATCGCCAGCTAAGTCAGCGTCCACATAGCCCTATAGTTTCAGTCATGTCCTTGCGAAACACAAGGGTGTCTCTGTAGTCCTCCTTAAATATCTTAGAATTCATTTGACCTCATTCCAATGCTGCTTTCCTAGATTACTCATGTATCAGCTGACTACCCATATTGCATGTGCGATATCTGATCTGGTACAGACCATAGCATACATCATGCTACCAATAGCCGATGCATATGGGACCTTACTAATGTGCTCCTGCTCCTATTCTGTCTTCGAAGACTGATCCTTACTTGGCCTGAAATGGCTAGTTAAAGTCGTACTGACAAATTTCGCACCATTCATGTTGAACCTGCTTAATACCTTCTTCACATACTCTGCCTGAGATAGTCTCACGATATGAGATTTGACTCATTTTCATTTTTGCGACGTTTCGGTGTGTTGTTTCTTATTTTCATATAGCATGCTTATATGTGTTTTTATGAGTGATCGGGCTTAGAAATGCATGTTGGTTGGAACCTAGAACCGTTGGGCGTTGTGGTGTGAAGTTCAAAAAAAAATTTCGGGCGGACCTATAAATATGTAGCCTTAGATATTTTTTTTTGAAAAAATCCTTAGCTTGCTAACTAAGTTTCGCTTCAAAACCTCTGCCTTCTCTTTAATTTTCGGGGAGGGCTGGGGCTTGGTTTTTGGCAATCAGATAGCGAATCCTTAGTATCCTCGCTGTGGGCTACGCGTTCATCCGGACGGAATCTTGTTTCGACGAAGTTCGTTTTTGGCCGGTGTTTCGAGTTTCGAGTTTTTGACTTAACGAGGTAGAATCCTAAACTTTCGTATCTTAAAGGAGTGCTACATGAAATCGTTTGTATTTTTATGACTTTAAAATGCATGAAAAGTTGATTTACATTTCAAAAAGTTGAGTTTTGTTCCTAAATCATTTTTTGTTGCTTTTGGTTGGACAAAAAGGAATTTTGAGGTGTTTCTTTCGGTGTTTCTTTATAGTTTTGGGTTTGTGTATGTCTGAGGGTATCAAAAGAGAGTTTGGTTGTTTCGATTTTGGGGTTGAAAAGCTGTTCCCATAGTTAGGTTTTCGTTTCTACCGTGGTTCAGTCGACTGGACTGGGTGATCCAATCGACTGGATCGTCAGTATGGTGGTTCAATCGACTGAATTGGGGGATTCAGTCGATTGATCTGTGTTTTGGAGAAATTTTTAAAAATTTCAGTAACTTTTCAGTCGACTGGATGGGGGTGTCCAGTCGACTGATGTCTTATTGGGGTGGTTTTGTGATTTTGGTGGGTCGTATTGTTGTCGTTTCGTTGTCGTCCTCAGGGATGACGTGATTTTGTAAATCGTGGTGATTATATATCGTTGTGTGTGTGAAGTGTTTAGGTCTTTGGTTCTTTTTCTAAGGGTCGAGTTTTAGAAAAGATAGTGATTTGTGAAAACGTTTGTGAAAATCTAGATTTTTAGAAGTTTAGAGCCAGCTTTCGGGGTTGAATTTAGATTTTTTGCTTGTTGGTCTCCCGGGTTGTTGGATGACAAGTTGTGTGGCATGTAATGTCATTATGTGAAACGTGGGGTTTGTATATGTTTTTGTGCGTTAAAACTCTCGTTTTAAAGATGCATAATGAGGGGCAGATATTGGTCCTACAGTGAAAATTCGTAAAGATGCATAATGAGGGGCGGATATTGGTCCTACAATGAAAATTCGTGAAGATGCATGTGTTGCGTGGGTTACGTGTGTTGCATACGTTAACTTTGGTGTACGAAGGATGAAAAGTGGTCTGATACATGTTAACTCTGGTTAACAATGTATTAGATGGGACTGCGGTCCTTTAGTGAAAATCCGAGAAGATGCATGTGTTGCGTATGAATCATTGTGGATTTTATAGAACTATTTATGGGGCTCGAGAGAGTCGATGATTGCATACCTGTGAATCATCATTGTATTATATATGTATATGTATATCAAACTATTTTTTTTAAGCTCGTGTGAGTTGAAATATTCATATCTTTTCGCATCAATATATTTAGCTTTTATTACATGTTTGCCTAGTTTCTGCTGAGTTTTGGCTCACAGTGTGGGATTTAAAAATATTTTTTAGGTGTATACGGTCACACAGGTTGACCTAGAGGAGCTGGAGGGGCAGAAGATCTGTAGTTTTTCTTTTTGTTTCATTTTGAACTATGTAATATTTTACATGTTTTTTGTGTTGAAACCATGTATTGTCTGCGAACCTCCTCGCTTAACATTAAATCCCTGACATCGTCGTACTTCAGCTTATTCTTACCGGTAGAGTTACTGTCGTCCTCATTGCCTCCTAACTATTTGGTAACAAGGCTAACACAATCAAAGTCCTTACTTCATCATCGAAAATGATATCTACTAAAGATAGTTGATTCGTAATGGTATTGAATTCATTAAGGTGTTGTGCAACGGGTGTACCCTCAGCCATATTAAGATTGAATAGTTTCTTCATATGATATACCTTATTATTTGCCGACGGCATCTCGTACATACTTGGCATGCCGCTATCATGTCTGCTATAGTCTTCTCCTTGATTACGTTGTGTGCCATCGACCGGGACAACGCCAATCAAATAACCTCCAACACCTGCCTGTCAAGCAACACCCAATCCTCATCCTTTATGCCCTTTGGTTTGGATCCCAAAAGCAACAAGTGTAGCTTCTTCCCATACAAATAGTCTTCTATTTGGATTCTCCAATAACCGAAGTCGAAATCGTTGAACTTCTCGGTTCCTATCGATCTTCCTTCTTCTGCCATGTGTATTTGTCCATCTCCTAACCCGGAACTCTGATACCAATTGTTGGGGATTAGAACGTGATCATTAATCCCCCCAAGATCAACAACGAATACACAAACCACATAATGATAATGAAGAAGAAAGAAAACAAGCAGTCATACGATCATACACAAGATTTACGTGGTTCGGCAAGACGTGCCTACCTCAACGGGATCATACTTCACTATATTGATTGGAGGATTACAAAGAGAATGATGTTCTTAATGTTTCTCGCAGTCTCACAAGCTAAAAACGTAACATTAATTACGCACTAAAGAAAAGATCCCTTAGAGTTAAAGCATAACATTAATTGCAGCACTGAAAAGTCTGTTCCGCGACGATCCGCTTGAGCGAACCCCTGACCGCTCGAGCGGTCATTAACCCGAGACCTCTTGCATACAAGCCCGCTCGAGCGGACACCTGATCGCTCGAGTTGTCACTAGCTTGAGGCCAACACTGTGCTAGCCAGCTCGAGCAGATCCAGGGCCGCTCGAGTGGTCAACCTAGAAATGCGATTTTTCTTCACCACTCAACATGCAGTTGGATCTGCCACGTTTGTTTCTTCAGATTAAGTCAGCGCTGCTAAGCTTTATTTCTTTTCCACACTTTTTGATTTTTATTTTTTAGTTTAATGTGGTCTCGTTATGTATAATTTATTTTTGTTTTTGTTTTTTCAATTTAATGTGGTCTAGTTACATATAATTTTTTTTTCTAATAATAAACTAATAATTGTGCCATGCGTGCAATTGGGTCTGTCACACTTGTTTCTTCGAATTAAGTCGGCGATGCTGAGCTCCATTTCTTCTTCACATTTTTTTTGCTTTTTTTTTTTTTCAGTTTAATGTGGTCTCGTTATGTATATTTTTTTTAATAATAAACTAGAAATTGTGCCACGCGTGCGTTGGAAAAATTAAATTATTTCCAATGGTGTTACAATAGAATACCATTAATGGAAATATTAAATTATTTTGGAGGAATTTTTGATAACTTAAAAATTAATCCAAAATTATTAAATTATTTTGGATTAATTTTGTTTGCTTTTTTTTTTGGATTAATTTTGTCTATGTGCGAGTTTTTTTTTTTAAATAGTAAATAAGACAAAAATGGTAATTACTTATTAATTCTTTTTCATTGGAATGGCAACTTGGTTCGTCTCTTCTGTCCGGTATTCGCATATTTTTCTTTATGTTACATATAAATTTTGTTCCCAACTAAATGGCAATTTGGTCCGTTCCATCTTGTGTTTGCATATTTTTGTTATGTTACATACGAGTTTTCTCTGCTCCTAATAATAAATGGAGTGGCAATGATATTTATTTTTTTTATTTCTTATTTTTATTTTTATTTTTATTTTTTATATTTAATTTCTAAGTGCTTAATCAACTATTATACGTCTTTTTTTTGCCACATCTGTAACTCTTATTGGTATTTGCCTATTTAAAGTTTATGAATTATTTTTGATATTTTAGTATTGCTTTTTTTAAAGTTCATAAATAAAGGATTTGAAGCCTATTGTCTAATGTAAGAAAAATATATATATATATATATATATATTAGAGAATGTGCAAATTGCTAAAATAGAGAGATCATATTATGAGATAAAAGAGAGATACAGAGTTTTTCGAAAAGAAATCTTTTGTCATCACATTTTTTTATTGTTCCATTTTGTTTTAAAGGCAACTGAATTCATGATTCGTTTATATTTTTAAATGAACACAAACACTTGACGAATAAAATTTGTGAACACTTGAATTATATCATAAAACTAGGAGTGTAAAAAAAAAATTCAAACCAACACGCCACTCTTTTTGGCCCAGGCTAGAGCCGGCCCAAGTCCAACAGCTCTATGCTTTTTTATAAGTTAAATCAACATCAATTAGGATAACTTGGCCGAGCAAGAAGTGTTAATGACGATTAGGTTGAGACCGTAAATTCACCGTACAACAATTAATTCAGGTCATACAAGCCTAACCTACGCATTTGTAAGATAAAGCATATGATGAGACCAACTCATCATAAATCTTAAAAGAGAATTACATCATTAAGCCTTTATAAAAAGGGAGATGAATCCCAAAAAATAAGGTATAAAACAATTTGATAAGAAGAAACTGTCAATTTTATTTCTCTCTATATATTTTCTCTCAAATCCAAACCTAACCTAATTATTGGAGTAGCTTTTGGCACTCGTCGTCAGTCAGTTCACGTTTACCACTGTGTACAGATTATCAAACCATTTAGAGGTTTGATTGAGTTAGATTTGACCCACATATTTAAGCACTCTTACAGTTTAACCCCATACAAAACTTAAAATTAGTCGAAGTGAACGGGCCTGAACTGGAAAAAATAAAAAAAAAGAAAGAAAAAAAAAACTGGTCTAAGACAAACTAGACCCATACTCATAACGGAAAATTAGTCTTAGGTATTTAAAGTAGCGTCAATTTTGTTTTTCGTTCACCATAAAAAAATTTAACGCGCGAAATCCAGTTTTAACGTGCGAGATCCAGTTAGACCCTTAAATAGATAAATTTATCTTTACAATTTCAAAATATATAGATAAATTTATCTGTCTTGCATAAATAAATATATAGATAAATTTATCTGTATGAAGAACACTGTGCCATTTCAAAATACGTATAAAGCACACAGATAAATTTATCTGTCTTATATAAATAAGCAGCTAGATAAATTTATCTGTCAAATTATGCTTATTTCACTAAATAGATAAATTTATCTGTCTAGCATTTATCAATGTTAGAAAGGAACAGATAAATTTATCTTTCTAACATTTGTCAATATTAGAAAGTAACATATAAATTTATCTGTTTAGTAAATTGTGCTTATTTCACAAAACAGATAAATTTATCTATTACTTGTTTTATTTGATTTAACAGATAAATTTATTTGTCTAACATTTATCAATACTAGAAAAGAACGACAGATAAATTTATCTGTATGTATTACATATAAATTTATTTATTTGTGTTAAATTTATCTGTATTGTAGGTGATTAGATCTCGCGCGTTAAAATTTTTATTGATGGATCTTATCTGTTAAAACTTAATTTTTTGAACCGTTGGTTGAAAGTTCCTACTTAGAACTTGGCTGCATTTGTATTTTTTTAGTTTGGGATAATAATAATCCCTTTCATGTTATTAATACCTTAATTATTGAAACACAAGTTTTCGTTTGGTAATTTAATTTTAAGTTAAGTTTTTTATCTAAAATTATTTTAAGTTAAATAAATAAAAAAATCATTTAATGAATTTTAAGAGTGGCTTGAAAGTTAAAAAGATTTTGGCATAAATTTTAAAAGTGACTTAAAAGTAAAAAAGTTAAAAGCTAAAAAATAAAAAGACAAAAAATTAAAATTGTGAAGGAGAAAATAGCTTTTGGAACATTAAATCGAATGACTTTAATTTAAGATTGAGAACCAAACGAAACCTATATATGTATATTATTAATAATAACTCAATTATCCATATTCTATATAGCTGGTGTTTTGAATTTTTCAAACTAGTAGTTTATAATAGAAATTGGGAGTATTTGGTAAATATTGTAATTTTTAATTAAAATATTAGAAAGAATTGTTATAATTCGTAGCGAAATTTGTGAGTATTTAAAAATAATTATAACTTATAATTAAAATTTTTATCGAAAAATTAAAATTTACTAGTAATAATTTTACTAAGCATCCGCATAAAAAAAAATTGGATGGCTTAATACTGTTCATCGAGAGGTTACTTTTTGCGTGTTCTACCATTTTTGCCCATTGTAGATATTTTTATTCCATTTTTGTTTTTGTATATTATCCTAATCTAATATTTAGATTAGGGTATTTTAGATTTTTAATTCATGCCTTAGTTTGTGTTTGGACTAGTTTTATATTTTAACGTTATTTTTCGTATTTATTGAATTTTTTTTCAACATTAATCCAAATAAATGTACTTTTTAGATCCCCTCGCCACAAGAAAATAGAAAAGTAAAATTTTTTGATCAAAACTAAAAAAAAAATATATAAGACGAAAAAAATCAACTTAAAGCAGGTATTTTTGCAACATCCCGACCATTTACATGATAACAATATTGTCCGTTTTGAGTAAAAATTCTTACGATTTTGTTCTTTTCAGAGGGTCATCCATCTTTGTATTACTCCCGCCCAAGCATGCTTAATTGCGAAATTTTGCTAAAGTTTTTACCACTTGGAAAAAACTCTCGTTGCGATGTAGGAGTTCAAGATTTTTCCTTTATAATTTAGAAATTCTCTCTCTCTTTCCGATGCGGGATACTAAGATATTACAATCTACACCCTTAGGGCTGCACGTCCTTGTGCAGTAGCCTACCAGCTCCAATAGCCTGCCAATCCTTATCGACCCGCCCAC
>JAULJZ010000001.1:4985154-4995946 GCA_032270985.1 Heliamphora pulchella | reverse complement strand
TTGGACTAATTTGATGCAAAACCTAAACCAGAGGAAAAGTTAATAACATTTTAGAAACCACAGGGGTGGTGGTTGATATTTTATTAAACCTCACGGGAGGTCACTGTAATTTACCCAATATATAAAAGTGTAAAATTGTCTATTTTAAACAAAAAAGCTAGTTTTTTTTATCTAAAAAACTAATTTGAAAAAGCTAAGTTACTAAACAACCTATTTGGAACTTAATTTAACTTTTTAGCTAAAAACGCAAAGAAGCAAACAAGTAGCTTTTAAGCTAATTACCAATTGGGGCTGTCCTTGGAACAACCAATAATTTTCACTCTTTGACCCATTTCTTTGTTGTCCATCTCAAAAGCTTTAGATTTATGCGAGCTTAGATTTTTATCATTATCAACTATCAACTCTTGTGTTGCTTCTACATTCATTTGGTGTGCTGCAGTGTTTGTCATGTTGAAGTTATGGGGCGGCCGTTATTTCCTGTATTCGATGTTGAGATTCTCGAGCCATCTGGAAAGTTTGTATTGAAGTACTACCCAGATCTTGAGAATCGCCCTCTTCCAGTATCTCCTTTTTCTCAGCTTACAACCTCACCAAACCTGTTGCGGGAAAACTGGAGGTGTTTGGAGCAGTTGTTGAATATGTTGCATGGAAATGTACCAGATCTCGTGCCCGATGACTGGGACGACGACGACGACGATGACAATGAAAATGATCTCGACTTGATTATTATGTAAAGTCCTCTCTCTCTCTCTCTCTCTAGAATATAGAGTCATAGTACTCTGCCTAAGGTTTAATTTCTGAGCTGCTATTACCCATTAATGAGAGCGGGTTTTGCAGTAGAAATTTTAATTTTGTATAATCTAAATGTTAACTGTTGTAAAAACTTATGTTGTAATATTATCCTATATAGTGTTATTCTGGGCTTATCGTTATAGGTGGAAACATGCGTGATGACGATTCTTGAGCATGCTTGCTGTATTTGATGCTTTGCCTTTTCTCAAGTTTATTAGGTGCATTTGAATTCTCAAACACTATCTGCTATCATTATTATCCTTTTAATGCAAATGCAAATTACTAGAGATAAAAAAAAAATGAAATCCTCTTATGAATTACCTAAGTATCGGTGTTTCTTTGTTTTGTTTTTTTATCACCCGGGGACAAGGTCATCCTCTTATGAAAAATGAACTTGAAAGAAAAAGTCCCTTTCTAGTGAATATCATAGGGAAAATGTTTTGGTTAGAAATTTATAAATTTGCAACAATTTTTTTGTTGTATCAACCTCGGGGGGAAAAAAATTTAAGGTCTCCTTTCATGATGAATTGTTCTTGAATTTACCAGCATTGTTAGTCCTTGTGAGGAAAACTACTTTGTATCTTCCCCGAGTAATCTACTTCTACTTAAAGTGGACGGATTGCGTTCCAATTTGAAAATTTACAAATTATAATAATTTTTTTTAATGAATTCAAAGAGTTAAATATAAGAATTTTATTTGATTGATTGAATTAATAATAAAAATATATATAATTTTACAAAATAAGTAATTTGAAAAGATGAGTGATTTTATAAGTTTGGTAGTGATAAAACTATTAGTATCATGTCTGTTTCTTTTTTGCTAGGTAATTGGGGAACGGGAGGCCTGGGGTTTGAACCACGGGTGATAACGTGAGCATGAGGTAAGCAGCTCTAACCAATTGAGCTGGCCACCACATCTGTATCATGTTCTTTTACTCTGTCAAATTTCTACAAAAAAAGTACAATCTCATAAAGTATGTAAATTAATTCCCATTTAATTTTGTTAACTGAATATTAAGTAATTTATATTTTGTAAGACTAGTTATTCTATTAATACATATTTTTTTTGTTATATTTAAACAAAAAAATACAATTTTATAAAATGTGTTATTCAATTCACATTTAATTTTGTTTATCAAACATGTCTTGAATGAATTAACTTTTCCCAATAATTGGTTTTCATTTGTGAAAAACTGGACAATACACTTCGTAGCAAGAAGCGAATAAAGCATGTGGCGTTTTACGTTTGCTAAAATTATAAATTATAAATTATAATAAAAATTATAAATATTTAATAAAAATTATAATTTATAACTAAAATAAAATAAAAATAATTATAAATTATAACAAAAATTAATGTTTTAAAAAACTTATAACTTATACCTAAAATTAATAGTGAAAAACAAAAAACTACTAATAATAACTTGCCAAACATTCCCACAATACCCCACCTACGGCATGAATCTAATCACATACACGTTAGTGTGGATGCTCATTTTGCTTACATCATAATATATTTTCTTATTGCATGAAATTATCATACTATTTAATCAGGTAAGGGAAGAATATCTCAAGGTGCAATGTTGCTCATTTAAAAGCTCACTTTTTACAACCAAATAAAAACAAAAACAAAACAAAACAAAACAAAACAAAAAAGAAAAAAACCTTTTTAGAGATGCTAAGCTTAATCCTATAAATTTAGTTCTCAACCAAAGAAGGCCACATGCTCTCAATATCGATCCCAACCACCGTAAGTTTCATCCTACTACCCTGTAAAGCAGCTATTAAATAAAATTTGAAATTATCAGGAAAACATTTACTATTTCAAGAAGCACGGAGCCACGAAATAAATTGGCCCTGTTTGGTATAATCACTTACTTGCTTAGTTTACTTGGCTTATTTTCGTTTTTAATAAGCTTTTTTCATCGATTAGTCAAACTATTATGCTTTTCGACTCCTTTCATTGAGACGAGCCGAAAAAATAAATTTCTTTTTATCAAAATGTAAAAAAAATTCAAAAGACAATAAAATAAGCCAAATAAGTTTTATATTATTTACTTTCGTCTTCAATGAACTTTTTTTTTATATCTTTTGATTAAAACTTTTTACTTTTATGGTATTGAGACGATTTGAAAAAGTAAAATTTTTTAATCAAAAGATGAAAAAAATTCAGAAAAGACAAAAATAAACAAAAAAAAAAAGAAAATTATCCCAAACAGGGCTGCTTTCAATTGTGTGAACAAATGAATCGGACTAGTGACCAACTCTTGTTCCAAATATGAGAATAGAGGAACCACCGCATGTTATTACTACTCATTTAAGGGAGGGAGGAAGGGAACACCATGGACATCAAGAACAGAGAGGAAGCTGAATAAAGGGAAATCGAAAGCAAGTTCAATGTCGAGCGAATTGCTCGAAATCTTACACAACCATGGATGCATCTTGCATCTCTGAGTGGTTATTCAAACGGGATTGAAGCATAATAGATTACAAACTGCCTCGTTTAGGGTGTCTTGGTCTTCGGCGGTGATGGAAGCAACTGCATAAGAGAAAACCAACTGATATGATTGCGAAATAAGAGTGTGTTATCCTTTATAAATTGAGCCAAAAGGCTCCAACCCTACCTCATAAGACCAATATAAGACACAAAACTGCAGGGGCTATTGTTTCATAAGTTATTTTAAACAATTAAAAAATGATCATGTCACACGGCGTTACTATAAAACATATGTAATCTATGGGCCCTACGAAAGATAGACAATTGCAGAAAATGCATGTGTTGGACACACTTGTCGGACACCAACACTACTCGAACACTACTTAAAGCGTGTTCGGCACTTTATTAATGTGTCTTAATTGAATAATTAAAACTATAATATTATATACTTTCTCAACACTTCCACCAATACTTCAACAATACTTCTATAATCCTCTGAATATGTTCTATGTGATGAATCTGCTTATAATAACAATATTTTATATTTTCAAAATGCATATGGTTTGAAACAAATATAAGATGAGCTATATAATCTCTTAATTAAATTATGACGTCAAAACATATTTTTCATTACTTTTGAACAAATTAGTCATATATAATCATTATATAAAAGTTATTCGTATATAATCATTATTAAATTAATGATCTCTCTCTTTCTCTTTCTCTTTCTCTTTCTCTCAAAAATAAAAAATGCCAAATAAAATTGTAGTAGGAATTTGAGTACCTGATAACAAGAGATGAGAGAGGTAACAAATCCAAAGGCTCCTGTAACACGGGGAGTCACTTTCTTGGGTGCCAGTTGAAGCAGCCCAACTGCAACCACTATATCCATGCCTGCTTTAATCAGGCCCAACGACCTCTCATTTGACTTCTGAAGTTTAATACGGTATTGCTCATTCTGCATTTACAGATGCACCAAAAACCGCACATGATGGAAAGAAAAAAAAATACTACAATCTCAAAACTACCGAAGTGCACACAACCACGATAAAGTTACATTATATTTATCACTATTCTTGAGATCCTTCTCTAACTTCGTCATTGATGCAGAAAGCCTTCCAAGCTCACCAAGCTGAAACAAATAGTGGAGGAAGCAAAATTAGACCACTTTCTAGTTTGCAATATGAAACACACACACACACACGCACACACACAAAAAAAAAAGGAGAGAGAATAGAACAAGGGAAGAAGTACTCCCTCCCAAAAATTCCAGTCCACTCCTTTAAGATGTCCCAAATTTATGTCCACGGGTTAAAGGACAATTAGTCACCATTGCTCAATTTTTCACCATATCCTTCATAACATTTCAACAGTTCAAGGAAACTGCAGAGAGTAGTTTATCTTGGTCCTGATCTAGAAATGGTTTCAACAGTTTGCGTACCCATAGATTCTATTTCCTTCATTGAGATCCGTTAACTTTGCATACAATTATATCATAAATAAATTATCTAATCATAGATCCATTGTTGCCTTGAAATTGTAAAATAATTGTGGCAGTGATAGAGCCAGAAAATTCATTGAGAGGGGAGCACAATATTAACTACATCTTTATTTTTTCATAATCAACCAACAATAACATAATCAAGTACTTTTTAAGCTAATAATAAATACTAAAATATAATAAAGCTCCTACCATTTACTTTTCAATTGATCTCTATGAGTTTTCATCTTTTAAGCTTTGCATGGCATCATTATCAATGCTATCAAAATGTCTCTCTCAAATGTATACACACGAACTACAATAAATTGTTCAGTGAATGAATATTAATGGCATAAGACTCTTTAAAAAAAAAACACAATACTTATCTCAAAACTCAATGACTTCATCATAAAATCATACTAAGTTATATAACCTAGACTCCAAAATTATTTCACTATAAAATAAACATAAAAGGTGAGAGAAAAAATAAAAGAAAATGGCTAGAAGCCTATGAGCATAGATAATTGGAATTCCTTGAAATAATACAAAAGGAAAGCTTCGTTTTTTATTTATAAGAATACAAAAAAGATCGTGAGGCTCAAAACCTCTCCTAGGTGCTACTATATAGTGCCCATATATATAATAATGGTGGTTTGAGCATATATAATGTAGGAGCGCTTTTGTGGAACAAAACAAAAAAAAAAGATACCAAAATAAAACCAAAATAAAATCAAGATGTGTCATATTAATTAATGTGCTCTCCTGACAAAAAGAAAATAACTCAAAGCCATCAATACTTTTCGAAAACAAAATAAACCATACAAACAAAGAAGGAAGTGGCAAACCTCAACCAAGGTAGTGCAGATTGAGGAACCCATCCAACAGTAAAGAGATATTCTGCTAATTCGATCTGCGCTTTCTTTGTTCTAAATATAATCAACAAAGTATCCAAGATCCTTCTTGTGAGTATTCCTCTTAAAATTCAGGGAAGAAAATGAGATTGTATAAAGAAAGTTTATTTCATACCTTATAAATGCCTGTCCTACTGAGCCAGACAATTTGATCGAGAAACAAGAAAGTAGACAATAGAGCATTTTTAGACTGAAAAACATTGTGGTTAGATTTATCTTGTAATAATAAAGAATTGAGGTAACAAAATGACAATAGTAAATTTTGGAAAAATTAGACAAACAATCAGCCAGCAAACCATTGTACCTTTCCCAGCAAAACAAGAGGAAGGGGTGTTCCTGGAGAACTTGGACTAATAAGTGCATTCAGATCATTGACAAACTGCATCAAGTAACAAAACTACGATAAGCCCAGTAATACAAAATCCAACCAGAGAGAAGTCCAAAATCATATGGGCTTTATTGTATTTTCCCATAAAATTCTTCATCTCACTGCTTCAGGCCAGCTAGTCATTTCACAGCACAAAAAACAACAGTTAACCTTGATACACCATATGAGTTTACATAAAGCCAGAATTAAACTATTCTAAATTTTCTCGCACAATAAACCTAGTATAAAGGCACATAACGATGAGACCAAAGAAGATGGGTAAAATGGACATTTATCATACTTATTACTGGAGGATGCGATGAGGCCTGACCTTAAAAAGACGGAAAACTTTCCGCGCCAAGCTAGTTGATTTATCAACATTTTGGGTTGTGCCAGGCTCTCCATTACTCAAGTATTTTGAACCATATTGTATTGCTCTGCATATCTTATCCCTGGCTTCAGCTTTGTTCAAATACAGAACCACAAGGGCAAGTTCTGCTCTGGCTACATCTATTGTACTCATATTTTTTCCTCAGTGTACCTGCAAAGTCAAAGTACATGGTTATTGAACTCAGAAACTCCAAGAAGTAAACAGCCACTTGAAAACCATGCAAGTTTCATATAGAAATAATTAAGGAGAGAGATACCTCCCAAAAGCAGTAAAAACTCTAAATAGTTCAAGATGGAAACTTAAAAGGAAAATAATGTTTTTCCCAAAATAAAAATGAAAAAAGGGTCAACAAGAGCCAGGCCTTTATTCATTTTCTCCTTTTTCAGACAATGATGTGCCTTGTAAGCAATACATACATATCCCAAAACTTAGAGGTGAACCAAACCAAGTTTATCAAGATGCAATCTACATTGAAGAAGGGAACAGTACTTGAGTCTCTCTCTTTTTTTTTTTCTTTTTTTTTAGAGGGGGGGGGGGGGGGGGGGGTGTTTATCATTTACACTATTTTTTGACCAATAACCATAGCTAAAACTCAGAACCACTCGAGCCAACTCGGTGTCTTCAAAGTCAGTTACATGTAGAAATATTGGAGAGCAAAAGTGAATGGCATATCTTCACCATTCTACTAAACTTTGGCTCAGAACTAATAGAAATATTGGAAAGTAGATACCATACTACAGAAAATGGACCACAAGTAACTATAGAGGACTCACAATGATATATAATTATATGTTGAAAATCTATGTAGAATGATGTTGAACAAAGTGCACAAACAAGCATGCAAGTACATCTTGAGGATCATAGATGCACATCCTAATTGTAGTGTCACCATTGGAAGAGTTTTATCAGATGTAGGAAGCCTCAAACAGAAATTGCATTGGTAATTTAAACTTGTTGATACATACACACCCCTGCATATATTTTCCTCACAAGCACTAAAAACGCATCCCATGTCCCAGCTAGGACTTGAATCCTGCACTTGCCTCTTCAAGGGGGCAAGAAATATCCTGTGGGCTATTGGCTGGGGACTGATTTACTAAATATGAAATCCCATTTTCCAATAGAAAATATAAGTTAATTTGGGGCAATTGTTCACAAGGTTATTCTTCTAATTAATATTATTGTTAAGAACCAGTGACTTAATTCTTTGTTTGTAACATATAAGAATGCTCTGGACGTCAATATTTTTGTGTGTATGGATGTGTGAATGTAGGTGATCAATGAACATAAAGGCAATTACAGACTTAACCTCACTATCCATGTTTGTTGCAAAGTTGCTTCCAAGGTGGCACGTATAGTTGTCACTTATAAACAGTAAATCAATCAAATTATGAAAACGGCAATAATCGTATTAGAAAATAAAAGTGCAGCTTTTTGTAAATATTATGAGATATATGTTCCCACTCACCAACAATAGTTGATAGGGGTACAACTATTCTCTTAAAAGTTAGACCCCATTGTCTTAAAAGAAACAAATAAATCCAACTTAAAATATAGAAAAGCATAGGTTGGTTGCACAAAAGTTAAGCTGGTTTGGGGTTCCATCTCAGTGGCCTACAACATTCTGATTTCAGAGATTGAGGAGGCCCATGCGCATTCTAGGTCTAAAAATCCAAATTCATTTCCACATCATTCTCTATGAAGCATGGTACTTCAAAATGTTGTCGTATCGTATTGTACCGTACTGGAGCAAAGAATGAAGTTGGAATTGCTGACCTTTATTCTCAATCTAAGATGCAGTAAAAGTCAACCTACAAACATGCTTATGAACCATAACTATATCAAGACACATCTCAAACTTTATATTTTAATAGGGATTGCACCATAAAATCTATGCTTGGAAAAGGATCATAAAGGGGGTTGGTACCTTCAAATTTATTTCTAGTTGGGATTGGCACCTTAAAATTTCTTTATTCTCAATCCATAATGCAACCAAATCCAACCTAAACATGCTTACTGAAGCATAAAGATACCACCAAAAAACTGAATCGTTGTCTTTTCAATAGAGATTGGCACCTTAAAATCTATGCTTGGAAAAGGAGAATAAAGAAGCAGTTGCAATGAATAAAAATTCCTTCCAAATTAACATCTACCAACTACAGCTTCATACTACACCTCCAAGAATGTCATAATTGAACCATTATCCAAACTTAGGTGAAATTTCCCAACATGCGTGGAACATCTCTTCCAAGTACTATGGACTAATTACAGTTCCTTGAAAAGGCATTTCGAAACAACCAATGTGAAACTTGTGGCGTAGCTAAAATGTGAAATTTGTAGTGTACATGACATGAGCACAAGGAACGTGTGCACATCACCTACACAGCGAGGGATAAAATGGAATTTTCCCTAGACAAAAATCACTAATATACAAAATCATTTTAAGTAGATCGACATAAGCAAACGAACTTATCAAGAAAGGACCACAGAATACAGAAACCCCATATGACTCAGTTGAGTCAATTATTTTCTGGAATCGGAACGACTTAATTTCCATTTTTTTCCTCTCCTTATAATCAGTTCGACTATGCACATATTTAAAACACAAAATCAACCACGTCACTATTTCTTACCGGTAAGAACATACTTTTTTTTCAAAAAAATAAAAACAACATATATTCTTACTGGTAAGAATCACTAATCTGTGATTGTGATTCTGTGATTGAAATCTGTGTTCTCAGACTTTTTCCCTTATCATACATCTCCTCATCAATCAAACGACGAACCACGCCATAAACTGGCTGATACTGATAAAAGCTAATTCTAAGTATATAAAGCCTAGCCTCACATACATCAGATGAAGATGAAGCGAAGAAAAGCAAATCACAGAAGCTACTTATCAATCTCGCTAAAACATGATAATCGAAACAGAAACACACCGAATAACAGAGTACTTTGATTGCACACCCGAAGGAGATACGAACAATCCAAGGAAACAATCAGGATTCGTGAACTCTATATGCGCATATACACAGACGTATATATATATATATATAGAGAGAGAGAGAGAGAGAGAGAACAAGCTTTTATCGGGAGAAGTGCCGGAGCTTCTGCCTCGAAATCCACAACTTCCACCCTCTCTTTAAACTTGGAGAGCCGGTCGCAGCTTCAGCTCTATTTATCAATTATCAGGTGCCATTACTTACCTGGAATTTTAAATAAATAAAAATATTTAATACAAATTAAATTAATTAATTTATTTAGATTTAGATTTACTTAATAAATATAGATTAGTATTTTATTATCATATAAATAATGTTATATAGTATTTTGGAATTACTGGATAATTGCTCTCATAATAGAATTCTTGTGACAAAGTCCTGATTGAGATATATAAAATTTTAATTTTTAAGAAATTTAATTTTTTTAAAAATATAAAAGAAAAATGTTGGTGTGTTTGGGATAATTTTTTTAAGGTAAACTTTTTAAATTTTTATCAAAATGTCTGATATGTTCTTATTATTTTAAAGTTATTATGTTTAGCATAACGACACATTTTTTTATTATTAATAGTAGAATTGAGTTTTGAATTGAAGGTATTATAATTTTTTTACTAAAAGAAAAAGTGATTATATTTAAGATGTGTATAGAATCTATTTCTTGAAAAAAAAATTAATTTTTGATACTAATTAAACGGTATAACTTAAAAAGCTAATTTTTTAATTTAAAAAAAACTAAATTTTTTGATAGTCCAAATTGGTCAAAGGCTTGTATGATTGTGAAGAATTCTTTTTCCTACCTTTTTTTCTTGTATACTCTTCAAAATTGTAAAGGATTAAAAAATTAAAATTTACGGGTCTCATCCACATTGTCCAGTCGAGTTCGAGATATCGTATATGTGTATCTACACAAGAAATTGGTGAGATGCCCCTTAAATTCATCACAGTTTTGGATAATTTTTTAGTGATTTTTTAAATTATTTTTTTTGTTTTTTATGATTTTTTTTTTTAAAATTTGGGCTAAAGTTTATTTATTTTTATTCATCGTAGTAAAACGAATCTAAAAGTATAACAATTTTGACCAAAATTTTAAAAAAATCACTAAATATGAAAACAAATCAAACAAAAGCTTTAAAGTGACTTTTTGTCTTATATAAACTTATTAAATTTTTTTGTCATTTTTTTTGTACTTTTCTAATTTTTTGTAACGGGATAAATTTTAAAAATTAATATTTTTTGAACCAATACAAAAAAAAATTTACTAAGAGAAAAAAAATCATATTTAAAAAAAGGGTAAATTATACTGACCTCTCCTGAAATTTCTGACAAAAATAGATAAACCCCTTGTGGTTTCTAAAATGACACTAACCCCCATCTGATTTAGTTTTTATATCAAATTAACCCAACTGTTAATT
>JAULJZ010000001.1:4956266-4985054 GCA_032270985.1 Heliamphora pulchella | reverse complement strand
AAAAAAAAAAAACAAAAAAAAACAACATCCATTAAGCCATTGTTAATTGGGTAATTTTTAAATTAGGTCTTTTCTTTACAAAATTACTTTTAATCTACATTATTTAGTATAATAAAATGGGAAAAACTTATGTTATACACTTCATAGATTTTATTATACAGATTCATAATTTACAAATCACACAGATTTATAAATCAATAACACAAAATTCATAGACTTAACCATAAAAATTCATAACAACAAAACACATAATTCACAATGCTCAACTTTGGATTTGACACTTTAAATATTTTGTAACTATAAGCATAAATATTCATACTTTTGACCATGCAATCTCACAAGTGGATACTATGCATACCAAAATATCGGGTGTTCATTGAGATTTTTAATGGTGTTTGGCAAAGTTATTGATCGTAACTTTTAACTTATTACTATTAATTTTAGTTATAAGCTATATATAAATTTTTTTAAACACCGACAACTTCTACTATAATTTATAATTATTTTTTTAATTTCAATTACAAATTAAAATTTTTACCAAACAATTATAATTTTTACAATAAATTACTATTTATAAGCTACTAATTTAAGTAATACCAAACACCTCCAAAAATAACTCATTGACATGTTAAGAAAATAAAAATTATTTACATGTCAAATAATCTAACTTTTCTAGTGTACCAAATAACAATAATGCCCTTAACAAAAGTCAACTCTCTATTCAAAAAGCAATAAATTTTTTTAAAAGATAATAAATAAGCTTAAATTTTTTTAAAAAAATGTAGTGAACTCATACTAGATATTTTAATAAAACAAAAATTCAAAAAAGAAAAGAAAGTCCTCTCAAACAATTTTAAATGAGAAGAAGTCACATTTTTTGAAATAATTTAACTTCATTATTACCTTTTATATAAAAAAAAATGTAAAAATAAAAAATAAAACACTCGAATCAAGACCTAAACTTTAGCGGGTCTAAGTCATGCTTGATTCATGGGCAAAACAGCAAACTCTTGATTATGCATAAAATAAATTATTAAAAATTCTATTTTAAATAATAATAATTTATTTAATAATTAATATCCGTTACGAAGGTTAAGTAAGTTATTCGTAGCTTATTTATGTTTGTAGCTGTTATAAAACAATTATATAATAAATAATATATTTAATACAAATAAATATCATTTTGTCACAATTAATGGTAATAATTTAATGACAACCTTTTTAATACTTTGGCCCGTTTGGATAAATAGTTTATTGATTTATTTGGCTTATAAGTAGTTAAATAAGCAATTTTATTTGATTTGTCAAATAAGTAAGATTTAAACCAATAAGCCAAATAAACAATTTTTAAGCAAGATTTAAGTTAAATATTATTGCTTATTTAAGTAAATTAACAAAAATAAGCCAAATAAATAAAAATAAACAAATAAATAAATAAGCAAATAAACCACTTAAAAATCAAAGTAGCCAAACGAACTTGCTTATTTTTATTTTTGTTTATTTATTTTTATTTATTTCACAATAAACAAGCTAGCAAATAAGCCATTTATCCAAATGAGACATTTATATAAATACTTATGCAGATCAGGAAAATGAGGGATGTGTATTAGAAGATACAAGTGTTTTTGACTTTTCTATTTAGAGAAATCTTCTACTATTATATTGTATTATTATATTGCTTTATGAGTCTATGTTTGGATTAATTTTTTTTTTTACAAATTTTTTAATTTTTTGACATTTTATTTTTTTGGTAAAATAAATATATGTAAAAGTATGTAGAAAAAACCAATTAAAACTAAATAAATAGACTTTTCAAAAGACTTTAAAGCAAAAAAATCTTCTAAAAATGCTAGTTCAAACATAACCTAAATAACTTGACTTGTGACCGGTAACTCGTTCATGTCTTGATAGTAGATGTGAATACTGAACTGGGCTTATGAACACTTAATTAATTGTATTTTAAATCAAAATACTCTGTTTGAATCTTTACGTGAGGAATATCAAATTTAGAGCAATGACTTATTACATGTCTCTCAATCTCACAGTCACATTTTTTCTACATTATATACTTATATTATTTTCATGTTCTATTAATTTTTGTCTTAAATTTTATTTTATGTTGTTTCAAAAAATAAAATTATAAAAGATTTATTCTGTCAACAAATATTTTTAAGCTGCATTATGTAGTATAATAAAACTTCTCATTGGCATTTTTCAAAAAAAAAAAAAATTCACATCTCAAATAATTTTACTTTTCTACTAAATAGCAATAGAGCCCTTAACAAAAGTCAATTCTCTTCTAGACAAGAAGAAAAAATAATAAAAATTAATAATAAACAAGCTTATTTGTTTTTTTTAAAGTAAATTAATATTAGTTGTTTTAATAAAATAAAATAAAAAATAAAAAATAAAAAATAAAAAATAAAAAGTTCTCTCAAACAATTTTAAATACCAAAAAGTCACTTTTTAAAAAAATTAACTTTCCTTCTTTATTATTATTTTTTTTAAAAAAAGACTAAAACAAACAAGTTCACAACCCATAACCAAGCTACCACCATGTGCTTATACGAATCGAACTTTCCGGGTCAAATCATGCCCGTTTTAAAATGAGCAAGTCTAGATACTAAATTATCCCGAATATTTTATAATATTTAAAAAAAATTATCTACTTACTATTTTTATTTTATTTTGAAAAATACAATAATGTTACGTAATTAACAAAAGTACTTAAAAAAGGATTACATTCGAACGACCTTTGTATTAACTAAGTGTGTGTGTGCGCGTGCTAAATCTATTGCTATCATTATATAATAGCAATAAATAGATTTCGTTTGTCAATTTAATTTTAAGGATAAATTATATTTATATTTTATGTATTTAAAGATTATATCATTTTCACCTCTTCTATTCTGTAAAATATCACTGCATCCCCTTATTTTTTACTTTTTGTAACACGTTAGTCTAAAAGTTAACTTTATGTTAATTTTTGGACGAAAAAATAGTATTTTCACACTTACACCTTTTGATTTTTTTATTTTCATACTTACACCCCCTTGTTTTCTTTGTTTTTTTTGTTTTTTTAATTACAAAATTTTATTTAAAAATTTTTAATTAAAAAATAAAAAAGTACAAAATACAAAAATAAGTAAAATAAAAACATAAATTTAATTTATCAATTTATTTTTATTTTTAAGTTTTTATTTTTGATAAAAAAATATTAATTTTAACAAAAAATATTAATTTTTATAGCAAAATATTTTAATATTAACTTAAATAAATATTAAAAATATTACGTGCCATTGCTTATACAGTATTCCGAGAATAACTAATAATTTACTATTTGTAAGACTGTTTGTCCAATTACATAGTATTATTGTATTATTAAAGAAGGCAGTAATAGTGCATCAGTTCCCATGATCTGTTTTTCTGATGCTTTTTAAAGCACTTTTTAATGAGTACATGATAATGATTAAATTCCCTGTTAATTTTATAAAATTATTATTGTATTTTTTTTATATTTCAAAGTGCTTGCTAAGTTTGTGCACACTTCGATTAATCTGAGAACTAATTTCATCATCGATTATCAAAAGACAATTAAATACTAATCTCATTATGATTAATAATTGAATTCTACATTGGATATTGCACTAAATATTATGATTTTACATAATATATTAGCAAATTGTACATTATTGTTATTATAATGTGAATGAGGCTTAAGATTAATATTTGTACTCTATTTGACAGGATCCAAGCATAAGGTTGGAAAATTATTAAAAAAAATTAAACTTAAATTATTTTTCATGTGATATTTATATTACAAAAGAAGAGGATTTGATGTGACATTTGTCTTATGTGATAATTTTAATAGTTGAAATGTTTTTAAAAAGAGTAAAAAAAGTTAGAGAAGAGAGAAAAATGAGCAGATCTCACATTTAATTGAAATTTTATAAAAAAGTTTTAAGCTTTTTTCTTTTTCTCTTAATATTTTAAAACTAATTATTAGTGTACTAATTTATTTGTGTAAAAAGTGCCTTTAGGCACGAGTAATTTGTTAGTACTTTTATATTTTTTATTTGTATAATATAGTACATTAATAATTTGCTAGAACTATCTTATTTGTGTAAAAAGTGTCTTTAGGCACGAGTAATTTGTTTGTATTTTTTATTTGTGTAAAATAGTACACTAATAAATAGTTTTAAAGTATTAAGAGAAAAAAAAACTTAAATCTTTTTTACGAAACTTTAATTAAATGTGAGGTCTACTCGTTTTTTTCTCTCCTCTCACTTTCTTCACTTTTTTTAAAAAGATTTCAACAATTAAAATTGTCACATAGGACAAATGTCACATCAAACCCTCATCCCTTGTAATATAGATTTATGTGTAAAATAGTACACTAATAACTAGTTTTAAAATATTAAGAGAAAAAAAAAACTTAAAATTTTTTTTTGAAACTTCAATTAAATGTGAGTTTTACTCATTTTTTTCTATCCTCCTCACTTTTTCTAATTTTTCTAAAAAAATCTCAACTATTAAAATTGCGGTAGAGAACAAATATCGCATCAAACCCTCATCCTTTGCAATATAAATATTTTTTATTTATTTAAAATAGTTTACTATTAATTTGCTAGTATTATTTTATTTGTGTAAAAAGTGCTTTTAGGCACGGGTAATTTGCTAGTACTTCTATATTTTTTCTTTGTGTAAAATAGTACACTAATAATTAGTTTTAAAATATTAAAAAAAAAAAAAGCTTAAAACTAGTTTATGAAACTTTAATTAAATGTGAGGCTTATTCATTTTTTTCTTCCCTATCACTTTCTCCACTCTTTTAAAAAAAATCTCAATCACAAAAATTTTTACATAAAAAAATGTCACATCAAACCCTCATCTCCTATAATATAAATATTTTTTATTTGTGTAAAATAGTACACTAATAATTTGTTAGTACTATTTTATTTCTATAAAAAGTGCCTTTAAACACGTATAATTTGTTAATACTTTTATATTTTAAGAAAGAAACTTAAAATTTTTTTACGAAACTTCAATTAAATGTGAGGTCTGCTCATTTTTTTCTCTCTTCTCACTTTTTTCACTCTTTTTAAAAAAATCTCAACTATTAAAATTACCACATATGATAAATGTCACATCAAACCCCCATCCCTTGTAACAAAGATATTTTTTATGTGTAAAAAATTACACTAATAATTAGTTTTAAAATATTAAGAAAAAACGAAAGAAAATTAAAACTTTTTCATGAAATTTCAATTAAATGTGAGACCTACTCATTTTACTCTCTCCTCTTACTTTCTCTACTATTTTTATAAAGATCTCAACCATTAAAATTGCCACATAGAACAAATATTACATCAAACCCTCATCCTTTGTAATATAAATATTTTTTATTTGTGTAAAATAGTACACTAATAATTTGCTATTACTATTTTATTTGTGTAAAAAGTGCCTTTAGACACGGCTAATTTGCTAGTATTTTTATATTTTTTATTTGTGTAAAATAGTACACTAATAATTAGTTTTAAAATATTAAGAGAAAAAAAAAACTTTAAACTTCTTTATGAAACTTCTATTAAATATGAGGTTTACTCATTTTTCTCTCTGCGCTCACTTTCTCCACTCTTTAAAAAAAATCATAACTATTAAAATTGTCACATAGAACAAATGTTACATCAAACCCTCATTTCTTGTAATATAGATATTTTTTATTTGTGTAAAATAGTATACTAATAATTTGGTAGTACTATTTTATTTATGTAAAAAATGTCTTTCGGTACGGGTAATTTGTTAGTACTTTTATATTTTTTATTTGTGTAAAATAGTATACTAATATTTAGTTTTAAAATATTAAGAGTAAAAAAAAGAAACTTAAAACTTTTTTATGAAACTTTAATTAAATGTGAGATCTACTAATTTTTCTTTCTCCTCTCTCATTTTCTTTACTCTTTTTAAAAAGATTTCAATCATTAAAATTGCCACATAAGATAAATGTCACATCAAACCCTCATCCCTTGTAATATAAATATTTTTTATTTGTGTAAAATAGTACACTAATAATTTGCGAGTATTATTTTATTTGTTTAAAATGTGCTTTTAGGCACGAGTAATTTATTAGTACTTTTATTTTTTTTATTTGTATAAAATAGTACACAAATAATTAGTTTTAAAATATTAAAAAAAAAACTTAAAACTTTTTTATAAAACTTCAATTAAATGTGAAATTTACTCTTTTTTTTCTCTTTTCTCACTTTCTCCGCACTTTTTAAAAAAATTTCAACCAATAAAATTGCCAAATATCACATCAAACCATCAAATATTAGTTGATCGAACCATCCTCTCAAAGTACATGTAATATTGATGAATGACATTAAAAAAAAAACTACCTTATTGAAATTTATTTATTTATTACTTAAATGCTGATAAACTAATAAGTTATTACTCTAAATAAGACCTTGGCCTTCATTGCCAACTTAGTTTTTTTTGCCTTTTTTTTTAAAAAAACGAGAAAAGCTAATTTTATTCATATGGTAAAAAAATTTAAAAATTAAATCAAAACATAAACTCTTAAAATATTTAAATCAAACTCTTACCACTTTTAAAATATAATAATTATCCTTATTCGTAACTTATTTAATATTACTACCAACTACATATAATTATTAATATTAAATATATAATTATGTAAAAATGCCAATTTTAAACAAAAAGCAAAAAAAATTATTTTTTACCCAATCAATTAATTTCAAAAAAATTAACTTAAAAGTTAACTTAGCAAATAATCTAATTTAAGCTCAATTTATCTTTTCGACTAAAAACACAAAAAAGCAAAAAATCTAGCTTTTAAGCTAGTTACCAATGGAGCCCTTAGACTCCAGTTACTAACTAGCTTAAATATAAAAAACCTAGTTTTTTATTAACTTTTTTGTTTAAATATAAAAAGTTGGTTGTTTGGATAAAAAATTAATTTTTTTACTTTTTATTTAAAATGAACAATTTTATCATTCTATATATTTAATATTAACAATTATATGTAGTTATTAGTGGTAGTAAATAAGTTATGAATAAGAGATATTATTGTATTTTAAAAATGTGAGAAATTTGAATAGAATTTTCTGAAAGTTTGTATTTTGATTTGACTTTTAAATTTTTTAATTTTTAATTTTTTTGCTAATTAAATATTTTTGACTTTTTAATATTTTTAGTCAAAAAAAAACATTAAAAACCTAAGTCAGGACCTTAAATTAACTTAGAATATATCTTTAAACAAGTATTTAAAATAAAACCCTTGACTAAATCGTCAATTTTCTAACACCCGTGCTTCTATTGGAAATGGTGGAGAATTGAATGACAACAATTTAGAGAATCGGAGCTCATATTGCTCTAATAATTTTTTGCTTAATAATTATTGATTTATTTTATTTATTTTTGTCTTTAATTAATTTTTTATTTGATTAAAAAGATTAATTTTTCAAATCTTTTTATTTAGACGAACTAAAAAAATAAAATTATTAATCAAATAAAAAAGATCAAGAAAAATAAAAATAAAAATAAATAAAAATAAACAGATAAGTTATTTTTAATTCTCATTTTTAATAAGATTTTTAATCTTTTAATTATTCATTTACTTTTCTTATTTATCTCATCAAGGCAAACTAAAAAATTTAGAAAAGTTTCAAAACTTAAAAACATAAAAAATAAGCCAAATGCTCATTTTGTACCCAAAGCTAGGCCTATAAATTCTGATGTAAAATAAGGTAAAAGGCTACCTAAAATAATAGGCTAAATTCCTGTTTGTCATCTTTGAAAAGTTAATTTTTTTTGTAAAAAAAAATATTTAAACTGTAGTATTTGATATCTCTAAAATTGCTCACTGGATTTTTCACTCTTTTTTTCAAGGAATTTTTCTACACATTCCAAATAATCTTTTAACTTTTTTTAAGTAAAATGAATAGGACGCCCTTAGTTAAAAAATTAACTCTACTTTAAAAAAAAACAAAAAAAAAATGTTCATTATTCCAAATACAACTTAAAAAAAAAACATAAACATATTAGACATTTTAATAAAAAGATTTTTTCCTAAAAAAATATCATAAATAATTCAACTGTTTTTTTCTTCTTTTTTTTCACAAATTTTTTAAAGGATTGGCTTGTTACTTGGTCCCTAGTGGGACTGAACTGGTCTAGTCGAACTATTTTTGGATCCAAGATTGACGGGGTTCAAAATTGATCTATTTTATTGTTCTCATTGTATATATTATTATTGAAAATAATTAAGTTGATTAGATGTTGGTAACTGTAATAACAAATTACAAATTATATTTATTATTTACTTTATTAACATAAACGTAATTTGTTAAGACAATTGACGATATCTAATCTATTTAATTTTTTTATAATAATAATTAAATTAAAAAATAATAAAATAAATAACTTAGGGAGAGAAGCCTCATCATTTCTTAAACATATCAAACAGATGCCAAAATGATGAAATACAGCGGGAACTTTAATTTAATGAATGGACAGTAACACAATAATGGCTTTGGGATAATTATTTATTTCCTTATTTAATTTAATTTATTTTTATTTTTAATAATTTTTTAATTATTTATTTAAATTATTATATTTTTAATTTTTCTCATCAAAACAAACTGAAAAAATAATTTTTTTAATCAAAATATAAAAAAATAAAAAAATAAAAAAAAACAAAAATAAGTCAATATAAGCCAATAAATTAAATTTTATGTTGTTTATTTTTATTTTTAATAAATATTTTTTAACTTTTGATCAAAACTTTTTACTTTTTAAGTTCATCTATCGAAGACAATTTTAAAAAATAAAAAACTTAATCAAAAAATAAAAAAATATTATCAACATTTAACCCAATCAATGCCAATGTCCCATTTGTGATAATTGCTTATTTAATTTTGTTTACTTTTATTTGGGGTAATTTTTTTATTATTTAATTAAATTATTATATTTTTTAATTTCTTTCATCAAAATAATTCACATTACATGCTGCTTATTTTTATCATTAATAAATTTTTTTCAAATTTCGATTAAGATTTTTTATTTTTTCGATTTATCTTGTCAAGCAATTTGAAAAAGTTAAAAATTTTGATTAAAGAATAAAAAAAATTCAAAACAGACAAAAAAATAAGCAACTTTCTTGAAATTTACCCCAAATAGGGCCCAATAGCAAATTAACGGCCAACCAAAAAGTGAATTTACACATTAAAGTTCAAAATTTCCCTTTAATTACAAGGGGACCATGCCCTACCCAAACAGAAGACGACGCCGTACAGACTTGGAAAGCTTGGGACTCAAAACTTTCCTTTTCCCACTAGAAGAACCAATCCTATTGTTTTCTAAATCCTCAGCTAAATTTTCTTCAGTCTTTGCTTTACACAGAAGTTTAGATGATCTGTAAAACTCCTTAATACTGAGCTGCTGCAAACTCGTCGGTGCTGGTGATTCGGAGTTCCGAGGAGTTCCTCTGGATTCTACACCGGGTTTCTTTCTTCTTGATTTCATCTCTTTCAGTTCCTGCCAGTTTTTCAAACAAAGATACATGAAAAACGGCGAGGGGCGAAACCAAAGGTGCAAACGACCCGGGCCGAGCCAAAACCTAATCGAGTTGAGATTTTAAGAACTCGCAAAAACAAAAATTATGATTTTTGAGCTTGGCTATAGCTCGAATAAAATGGATTATTCTTAAGGGTGCCCAAGTGATCCGAAAAATTCAAAAATCGAATCAATCCGACATTTATGGGTTGGTTTGGATTAGGTTTTACAAGCAATTGGTTTTGTTATAGGTCTCAAAAAAGTCAAACTGATAAAAAATGATTATGTTCGAGCTCGGCTCGGACTCGATTCAAATAACAAAAATGAGCCACCTTGAGTTCGAGCTTTTAACAAGGGAGCAAACTTGATTGAAGCTCTAGATTTTCAATATGGCTAAGCACAGTGCATGTCACATTGCATAAATCACTGCATACTCACAAGTATAGTGGGTTTTACACCAACACTTAATATAAACTTATCATACTTGTAAATATGTGGTAATTTATGTATTGTCTCTAAATTTTACTATATTTTATAAGAGTATTTATGCATAAGAGGATTTATATGTATCCTTAAACGAGCTTAACGAGCGTATGTCGAGTCGAACCGAATTATTAAATGAACTATCACGAGCCTATGTGAGCCAAGCTCAAGCTCGAGCTCGTTTATTAAAAGAGCCCAATTTTGAGCTTATAAACATCTGGTTTAGTATATGAACCGAATTCAAGCGAGTATTAACTGAGCTGGGCTCGAGTTGCTTATGAACAACTCAATTTATTTGCACCCCTAGAGACGAAAGGATCACGTACCTTTTCTTTCAAAAATAGGTCAACTTTTTCTGGAAAAGCAGCTTCAACGAGCTCCATATTTTCATCTGTTAACAAATACCAGCATCCCCCATCAAGGCAAATCTGGGGGGCGTCAAGTTCGTCCAATGGATCGATGAGCTCATTGCGTTCATTGGCCTCCGGTTGCAAGTTGGTTTCCTCAGCGGCAACTGAGTAGATAGTGTTGTCCATTGCAGGTGCAGCTTTCTTCCAATTAACCACAAAACATTGGTGTCCAAACCTCGTCTTCACTCGCTGAATAGAGTCAAATCGATATTGATCGTATAGTAAATTTGAGGCCATTTCTCTGAGGAAAATGGTCGACAACATCGGAAGCATTCTTTGCCGTGTGTAAGAGGGATCCCAGTGCTGATGGAAAGCTAAGTAATCAACCAGCATTTCGGTTTTTGGACTTTCCCACACTAAATTAGGGCCACTATCTGTTGGGGGGACAAACAACAAAACAATAAACCAAATCAAACTCAGCCAAACAACAAAACAATGTTACAATCTAAGGTAGTAAACATGATCGGAATCATGAGAAGGAATAGGAATGTGATTGCTATGAATCAACTAGCTAGTAAACAAATGCTTGGTGTAATTATAATCAAACGTTTGAATTAATTCAGAAAGCTTATAAATATTTTTTTAAATTAGAGTTCAATTTTTCATTTTCCTTATTGATTGACCTTAGAATCTAAGATTATTACGGGAGATGAAAAGAATCATATTTCTACTTAGTTTGGGATTGTGATTGCTGATTAGATAAATAATCCAGAATTATATTTCTATTCGTCTACTCCAAACAAAGAAATTATGGAGATTTGAAATCAAAATCATATTCTCATTCTCCCCCAAGATTCGTGTAATCGTCTCATCCATACATAGCCTTAGATCCAAAATCCTGAGCCTGCTTATAAAATAGGGAAAAAAAGAACAACACATTCCTAAGCATTCATTGAAAATAAATGCAAGGAATGAAAAGGGGAAAATGAAAGCAAAACAGGCAAGAATTAGCTAGCTAGCACAGGTTCAACAATCTTAGGAGCAACACAACTTTTGCCACTTCTATCCAGAATATAGATTATTAATCATGGAAATATCGGGTTGCTATTGAAATGCACAAATCATATGACAGAAATTATTGTAAGCACTTGCCAAACAAGATTTCAAATCCGGCCAGTCTTACCAGGAAAATCACAATGGTTGTTGCTTAAGTACAATTCAACAATCTTAACACTAGGGAAATTCTGCTCCGTAGCAATTTTCTGGCAAACTTTCATCCGCCAATTTTCATTTACCTTCTGTTCCTTGTCTCTCCTATCCTGTCATCAAACATCACAAATAGTCTCGTTATGAAAGCTATGTTTGGGATTTGCTTTTTTTGGTCTTCTGTAGCATTTTTTTTTTTCAAAAATGGTCTAAATTTTTTAACTTTTTTGGTCCGTTGTGATGAAACTAATCTAAAAGGTTGGCTGTTTTTGCAAAAATTGGAAAAAGTTCACTAAAAACAAACAAAGCCTTATTACAGTCTAAAAGAGACTTTTTCGTCTTAACTTTTTTATATTTTTTTGGTCAAATTTTTTACTTTTCTAATTTCTCATGATGAGAAAAATCAAAAAAGTGTGTTCGCTCTTCCAAACGCATACTAAGCATACAAGATGGAAACCCTATACTCAAGAAAGAGACTGGAAGCATTGACTAAATCCATACCAAATCACATGAGGAGCATTTACATTTGAACCCCAGAGGTTTTTGAATGCAACCCTCGGTGGTTATGGAACTGCAATATTCACAAGCCAACTTGAGATGACCTCTCTTACTGCCTGGATGCCCACAGAAAGAACAATGAGGAGATTTTCTCTTTGGTGAGTTCTCATGTAAGCAAGGCAAAGAATTGCTCCCCTGGAACTGTAACAAACCGCCTCTGCCTATCTCGCTTAACCTACATTTATTTAGTTAATTCCATTGACAAGGAAAAGTTGTCAGACATGTGAAGACTATTTTTTTTTTTTAAATAGAACAAGGAAACAATTACTAAACCAGTTCAGAAGATCAAACCTAGTCAAAATCTCATCTTCACTGAAATATTTGACAAAGCGAAGAGCCGTATCAAGTCCAATACCTTGGACACCATTTAAATCATGGTCATTTCCAACTAAAAGAGATATGGCAATCAAGTGTTTTCTCTTCAAACCAAGACCGGTTTCAACATCTGAAATATGGTAGCATTCAAATGGTTCCTGCATAAAGTGAGATCCTCATAATTGCCATGATGGAAAATCCAATTGAATATCTCCATAACCATCCCAAGAAATAACATAGGAAAGACAAGAAATAATGGACTGGCGAAGCAAATTGGAGCCAAGATTGATGAAATATCACCAATAATGAGGAACATCAATGCAATAGACAAAAAGAGGAATCAAAAACATCAATGCGATATCACTAGTAATGGAGGCAAGATCAAGTCATGAAGATCCAAACATTGGCATCCTTATGCTGTTGGTACAGCTATCCCGCTTCGCCACGTGACATTGCATGGCACCACACATCAGTGTTGTGAGATGAGATATGGGCCAATGTTATACCTCACAAAGTAATATATGATCACATCTTTGCTATGAGGTCATATATTTTCTTTATTATTTCCTTTTTTCATTGGGGAGACGGTTGTTTTGATGATATATTTTACGAAGACAAGAGCGAAGAGAAAAGATAAGAAACCACACATAACCCATCTACACAACTGGGGACACGAAACAAAAAACAACTAGGAAGACAATATCAGGCGTAGGCCTTACAAGAAGTAAGTAGCAATGGGTAATTCCCTCTGAAGTCCCAATCACTACACAAGTATTTGTTGGTAACAACAACGGAAGTGGTTTAGTTTAGTTTGACGAAGAAGCCTTGCACTACCATTTAACAATCAAAATTCTCTTCAAGAAAGAGCATCAATTCAAAAACAAAAACGGGGGTGCAGGGGGACTGTGATAATAAATGAAAGAACTTTCGGCATATTCAGTTCACGCAAGTGTTGCGTGAAGAAGTTCATAGATCAATATAGGTGAATTAGAATAACAACTAATTTACGTAGGATTTTTGAAAGGCAAAAGGTTCACAAAGAACTAGCACTTACTTTGGAATTGGGTCGGATGAGTTTTACTACACAATGAGCCCCAAAGAGGAATACATCGCTGTCAGCTGTAATGCAAGCATCTACCTGACCTTCGCTGTTTAACTGGGCACAAAGTGCTTCAGCCTCGCCTTTCGCTTTAAGAATGGGCATCCCAAGAAGTTCAAGCAACTCCTAACAGAACATGATTACTGGTAATGAGAGAACATTTCATGACCACGATGATAAATAGAAATACAAGAATTTATAGTGGCAGTTTAGGCATGAATAAGACAGGTCTCTAGTGTAAACTTACCAAGGTTAACTTAAGATAATGCAGCGAAGTGGTACGTTTTCAGTGGCGGACATTTTTAGTGGGTTGATTACACTTTGCAGCACCTAATTATTACCAAATTCTTACTTTAACCCTTAAACTTGAATTTTTATCAATTTGATACCCAAAGTATTGGATTTTTGTCAATGTGTTCCAATTGGTAAATGTAATCCAATTTAAATGGAAAGGGCCATGGAACATTGCAAGTTTTTGACACGTGGCATTCTTTGTTTGAGACTTGGACGGCAGTTACCAGTTGGCCACATTGTCAACAATCCAATACTTGGGGGACCAAATTGGGGAAATTTAAAGTACTGGCTAATGTGAGAATTTGGTAACACTTACAGTGCAAAGTGCAATTTACCCCCTTTTATCTGAATTTAATAGGAAGGACTTATCCAAAAGATAGAATCAACTTTCCCCTGCAATGGCTGAATGTTTCATGCAAATTTCAATACATCTAACTTCCAAGGAGAAAATAGGCCAAAGAACTATTGGCTATTAACTTTTCTATAATCAAGAAACAAACTGACTCTCCACTGCATCTTATGTAGTGCATAACACATCATAACAATTCAAGACAGCCAGAAGATGACTTTGTGCACCGAATTTGGGACCAAGAAACAATTCTAATGAGCTATAACCACCAGTTTGAACTTTTGTACTTCAAAATAGACTTCCCAATGTTCTATATCATCTTTATACATCCTGTGGAGTCCGGCTCTTCTCCAATTCTTGGAGAGGAGCCTTCAGTCTTTAGCATAGGGACCTTGTTGGGCCTAACTTGATGACGTGAATCATTCGCGTTGTGGGCTGTTGAGAAAATCATTTACTATGCACCAAATTAAATTGATCGGAGATCAGTATCCATATAATCGGATCACATTGATCCTAAAAACAATGAAAGTTCTACTATTGCAATTATATTCATTGTTCATTTTTTTAGAATCAATGTAATTTGATTATGTGTACCAATTTTCGATTAACTTGATTTTTTTACATGGATGGTCTTCTTGACAGACTCTCGTCACTCTACAAAATGTACTTTTGAGATTTTTTAATTGGACCCAGCGTAGGCCATATAATGAAGGAATGAAAACTTCATGTGAATTCATGAGCACCCCAGTACTCCAAATAATAATAATAGTCAAAAGGAAATTGGGACATTAGATTATTATTTTCAAATATGCACAATCTAGAAGACCATCAAACAAATCCATGCATAAAAAGGAATGATTACCAAGGACAAGATTAAGCACCAAAACCCTAGTCCTGCATAAGAACCCCTACTGGCCAAATAGTGTAGATTCACTGACAATGCCTTTGCAAACCCAAGTTTGAACCCCACTAATAGATTTGACAAAAGGAGTAGCTCAAAGATCAACTCACCACGCACTCTCGAACGCATTTCAAGAATGTCTGATTCCTTCCAACTGAAACACCCTCCTCTGCTACCGGTAAACTCGACAAATCAATGCCTGATCCTCGAAAGAATCGTGCAATCCTCGACTGAGACTTCAATGGCGATGGTGTCCCATCAACCACAAAAACTGGAAACGCCCCAAACTGTAAAATAACAAATAAGATACAAAATACAAAATCATCACAGAGCACATTACGATCGAAAATAACTTTGTTCATTCATTTAGCAAGGTTGTAAGGTGGGTAAACAATACCCACTCATCCAAATCGTGGGCTCTGCTGCTAAATGTAAAATATGTAGTGAGCTCCACAATTTTGATCAATAAAAAAAATGAGTATTGTTCACCGGCCTAGTAACAAAGCGAACTCCACTAGGGTCTCATGCAACTACTTTTTTTTCAGTTACAGAGTGTTGTAGTTCTTGCAACCCAAACTCCAAACAACAGAACACGGGGCATTCATAATTTATAATCATCAAATTTAAATTTATTGAAAATGAGCTAAAATGAACGCCAACCCTGTCATCAAACCTATACCAAATCAACGAAAAACTTAATTTTTCATCAAATCAAGGAGAAAAATAAGTTTTACACCAAATTTAGTGAAAGAAGCTTTTGGGATAAGTTTAAAATTTTTTGAAAAGAAACGAACTGATAAAACATTTAAGGGGCTTTTTGAGAGGAGTCCCGTATCTAAAAAGCATAAAAAAAAAATCAATCTCATGCCCTTTTTTTTTCAAATTCAGGTCCTATTACCTTTTTATCTACCTAATATATCCCTAATTCCATTAAAACAGTTAAGATTAATTATTTAGCTTTTAACCACATTTGGCTATTTTAAAGCAAATAAAAATGATTGTTGCACTTTTACAAATAGAAAATAACTATAACCACTGATAAATTTCTCAATTTAAAATTGAAAAATTCAATTTTCAAATTAAAAAATTTCTCATGTTTTATAAATAAGAAATTAGTTTTAAAATTGTGAAATTTCTCAGAATTGAAAATAAAAAATTAATTTTAAAATTTTTAAAAATAAATTTCTTATTTTGTTTAAATTGATAAATTTCTCTATTTAAAAAAAAAAAAAAATTATCAAATTTTTAGGTTTTATTATTCACACATAATTTTATATTTAATATAAATTATATTTAATAGGTCTGGACGAGTAGGTGTCAAAAATATTAATTTTATTAAAAATAATTTATATATTAAAAGTTATAAAATTTTAAAATTTAAAAGCAAGATTTTTAAAAAATGAGACTATCTATAAATAAAAACAAATATGTCATAATCAATATTTATGTTTAAAATTGAAACTCCATCTTAAAAATATTAGTAATGAAACAAGTACTTATACAAATCATTCAAATAAAATTAATAATTAATTAACCCAATATTTAAAAGATAAAAAGTTGGAGCATTCAAACTTTTTCATTAAAAAAATTGTCAAAGTGTTTTGAGAATAAGTTAGAAATTTTTTAAAAGATTTGATGAAAAATTTGCTTATGAACATTGAATTGTGTAGTATCAAATGACGCCTTGAACCAATTTTTTTTACTCAAATTTGATGAAAGAAAAGATGAAGGGTTGGAAATGGCCTAAATCCCTCAAATTTCATTCTTTTTTTTCTTTCTTTTGCCTTCTCCGATCATAAAAAGGAAAGTGAAGATAGAAAAGAAGGCGTTTGGGTACCTTGGAGAAGAGATTGATGGTACGGAAGAAGGTGAGCCGGAGGTGGGGGTTTCGGACTTGGGATCTGACGGCGGTTTCGTGCTGGACGATCCAAAAGGAGAGATCGACGGCGACGCGTTTGTTCCGGAGGAAATCGAAATCTTCGGTTCGAGCGTAGGGTTTGAGCAAATCCCAGAAGTGCCCTCCCACTCCCATTCTTGGTTGAGGATAAAACGAAGAGAGAAAGAGGGGGACTCTGGGAATTCAATGGAGGTGGTGTTGATCACTCGTCTTCCACATCTTAGCATCGGAAAGTGAGGAGGCGGCGGAGGAGGAGGAGAGTTTTGTTCCGTCGCGGCGGCGTGAGGTTGGATGATCCGACGGCCGCTGGGGTTTCCGAATTTCCACCATCGTTTTGCGAGTAAAGAGTAATTATTCGATGCTGTCGGAGATCACGTGACAACTTGACGTGATATTTCTACATAGAGCAGTGCTATACGCACCGAAAACATAAGTTAGGCCTTGTTTGGTAAAAGAAAAACTTACAAATTGATATATTGACATAAAAGACAATTTAGTAAAATCTATATTTTGTTAATAAACTTTATGGTAAATTACACTGACCCCTGAGGTTTCACAAAAATAAATTTTTTTTATGTAATTTTAAAAATTATACTAATTTTTTTAAAATTTAATTTTAATATTAAATAAATTCAATTGTAAAATTTTTTTTTATACCTAATAAAAAATCTTCTCAAAACCAACTCAGCCCACCCAAAACCACCTGAAAATCACCCTCCCAACCCCTCCTCCAAACCGCTACCCAAATCTTTTATCTCTCTACCATCTCTCTCTCCTCTATGCGATCTCTCTCTCTCTGTCTCTCTTTAGGTGGGGGTCGGCGGTATGGGAGTCGTGCGGTGGCGTGGGTGTAGAGATCGACGACGGTGAAAGGTTGGTGGTGCAGAGAGAGAGAAACGGCAGAGGTTATATATATATATATCCCTATTTTCCTCCACCGCGCCACCACCTGCGTCCCCTCACACAGTGCCACCGGCGATGCCAGCACCGACGTTCTTTATTTCTCTCTCTCGGTCTCTCTCTAACTCTCTGATATCTCCCTCTCTCTGTCTCTCTATATATATATATATGTATATATATACTCTCTTCCACCCATCTAACCCAGCCGTTTTCATGTTTTGCGAGAGAAGGAGAGACCCGTTTGTGTTGTAAACCTGTGTGCGTTGTGAACCGTGGGTGTGTTTGTATGTTTAAAGCAGTGTGTAATGTATAAGCTCTGTGAGTGTGTGTGTGTGTGTGTGCGCGCGCGCGTGTTTGGCCAATGTGTATGAAGGTTTGGGAATTGTTTGGTTGTTTTGCAAATCATTAACAAGGTTTTTGCTTTTAATTGTTTAATTAAAAGGCTAAAAATATATATATATGTATAAAATGTGTTCTTTTATGTAAAATTAAGAATTTCTTTGTGAGAATTTTTTTTGTGAGAGAGAAGCTCTAAACAAAGGCAATAACAAGATTTTGTAGATAAATGGTTTTATTCTTAAAAACTAAAGTGAAATAAGAAGAGTTACTGCATTATGTGTGACTATGTGCGCGTGTTTTGTCCTGGAGCATGCATTGTGTGTGTGTCTCTGGTGATGTATTTGTAGCTGGGGTTTGCACTATGTTTGGGATTTTAAAAGGTTAACAAATTTGAATAATTTTAGATCTTCTCTTTTGATTAAATAAGGATAAATTAAGTAATAAATGTTTTTTTTGTCATTTCAAAAATTTGAAGATAACATCTAAACTTAAATCAAGAAAAAAAATGTTCCAAATAAGTTAATCAATATTTTGTAAATTAAAAGTTTTCTTGGTCAAAATTTATAAAGAATGTTATGAATGTTAGTTAAGTCAAATTTAGTTTTAACTAAATAAGCTTAAAAGATTTTATATAAATATATGATTTCTTTACTGGCTATGAGTATTTTTCATGATTTATTTCTTCTTTAAATTTGGGTTTAAAGCATAAGATTTAATAATTCAACAATAATAAAATAAAAATAGAGTTTAAAAATATAAACTACAAGATTTTACAAAAAATATTTTAGAACAACAAAATTATAAGGTTTTGTAGATGACTCTTTATGATTTTATCATTTTATCATACATAATCCTTAAATAGATTTCGTATCTTATTGCGAACCCACTATTATATATTTTAAAGTTTGTACTTTAAGATAAAATAACGAGCTATGAGAAACTTACTAATATTGGTATTTTGTGATATTCTTTAGATCAGAAATTCGTAGACAGGAATTAACTAGCTGAGCTTTGATTTAATTTAATATTGATAATATATAATTTAATTTACATTTGACCATGGCAAACAAATCTCTTAAAATTTTTCTCTGGCCCGTAAAGATGCCTCTTCTAGTTTTAATTCTCACTATAGGTTGAAATCTAATGAAAAACAATCACAATCAATATACATACAATACAATGAGTAGGGCACTCACTGCTTGCGAGTTGCAATGGAATGTTTCCTTTTTATATTGAGGGAGAAAGTCACAATTTAAGGGGCAAAGGGGGCAAAATAAACAACTGAGAGGGGACATTCGTGTTTTAGGTTATGTTGGGGTTTTTGGCCTCCCTAAGTTCAAATATGGTGTTAGTGTTGGTGTTTGAAGCTTCGTTGTTGGGTTTAAAGAAAGTGTCAAAAATGGGTCAAGTGACCCATGCCTGTCAAGTAATGAAACTAGTTCGAGGGGTCAGCTTTGGCCGTAATTTTGAGGGCCTTGTCGAAGCCCGTTTTGATTGAATTTTATATCGTTGGAAAGGTGATAAAACGAACTTTCCAACTGTCTGATAATGACAATCCCATGTAGGAGTCATTGGTGGCGAAGCCTCAAAGTTGTTGGCTGTTTCAAAACTTCTCTGGAGAGAGAAAGTTCAGTCCACTCGAGGAGCCATGCTTGGGCTTTTAATTTGAAGGCCTTCCCAGTCGTCTTTTTGGATGAACTTTATATTGCCATAAAGCTCTCACACCCTACTTTACAACAATGCTTACGGCGTAACAAACCGAGCTCTGTAACAATGGTGGCAAGCTTGCAAAGTTGACTGGTCGCATGGTCTGAAACAAAAAACTGGGTTTGAAGTTTTGGTTAGCTGGCTTCAGCTTCATTTCCCGATGAAACCAGCCACTGTTAACGGCAGTGGTAAACATGATAGTTGTAGAGCATCATGTCCAACGCCACCAAGAACACCCAAAACGGAAGTTCGTGGAGGTGGTGCCGGGCCGCAAAGTTGGCTGGTCCAACTCGCTAGTCTGAAATTTCTGTGTTGTCCAGATTCCGGTTTGTTTGGTGCCCACTTTCAATGCTCATAACTTTTGATTGGTTAAACTATTTTGAGTGAGGTTTGTTCTTGCTTGAAGAGGAAGTTACATAGAGTATTTCCTGGGTGGTGGTTGATGGTGGGTCTCAACGAGTCTTTGACTTGCTTATCACTTCACAACTTAGTCTTTTCATGAATTGGTCAGATGTTTCATATTTGATTGATTGTCTATTATGCGACAGACTGCTTTGAAGTTATTGATGGGACATAAAGAAGAGTTGTATATAATTCGCCTTCTTCTTGGATGCAACATGGAATATGATGTCAAAGGGAAGTTGATAAAAATAACTTTGGTGAAGAACCTTCTAAGTTTAATGAAGCAAACTGCATATAGTCATTTAATAGAGGGTGAGGTCTCTTAATGGTGAGAATGGTAATTTGATTATTTATCATCTTTCTTAACCTTAGATTATAAACTTCGAACCTGCATGTTTTGTGATTGCATTATAGATTCTACTTATTCTGTTCTGGTTTTCGCATGGATGATAATGACTTCAAATTAGATTGTTAAATTTGGAAGGATTCAATGTACCTTCACATGCGGTAGGGTTGATGGGGAAGGGACAATGAATACACGTTTTATTGTCTTCAAAACTGTTAATCAGTTATTATTTTTTACAACTATTAAATTGAATAATAATCCAATTATATCCATTTTCATTTCCATTAACCTATAATATAAGAGACAGTCTGTACGATTACTGTTCCTCTGAGGCTTTCTTGTAGCCATGTTTCTGCCAGTTGAGCCCTTTTGTTTTTAGTTTTCTTTTTCCTGTTCTGGGATATTGTAGTCATTTGCACCATCTGAAGCTAGGAGTTTGGCTTGTTTGGCTTGGAGACAATTAAGCTTCGTTTGCTCCTTTTGCTTAATTTCTGTTTGGATTCTTCTTTGATTGTTGTTTGTTATGCCTGTTTCTATTGCTCTAATACTGATGATGCCAAACAGTCCATTGGGTGGATGCGGAAGTTTTGAAACTGGTGCGTGGAATGGAGCAGAAGTTTCGAGCGTAGTGGCTACGGAGTTCTTTGCCAAAGACATTGACTACATCCCACCTCAATATGAGTACCTTCATTGCGGTTCCACACGGTACCTTCTTTTTCTCCTATTTTTACTTCCAATCTGACCAGCCAAGTGGCGAGCAACCACTTCAATCTCCAATAACTTTTAAATAGGAAGCAAATGATCATAGCCCACAATTAGAATACCTATTAAATGATTGTAATATTAAATAGCCCGCAAGGCTGCAATATATATGTGCACACACATTGACACGCCCATTTGTGTTCTTAATCTTTATCAATTATTATTCTTTACAGATTGCTTCCATCATAAATCTGTCTTTCAACAGATACTTTAATCTTATTTACACATTCACCTTTTCATTTATTACTATTATTTTTCATTTGCATATATTTTTATTACTATTCTCATTCTAGGATTAAAAATTTATAACAAGCCAAAAAACTAATTAATATTTGTGAGAAGTCTCACTTTTTTTCTTTCTTTTTTATTTGCGAGTTCTAGATGGTTACCACCTAGTTAACATTAATGGCAATGGGAAACTAATTTGTTTAATTTCTCAATACTAATAGTAATAGTTGCTATTTTCTCAAGCTATTATTGAAATGACCCTTTCCGAAGGTGGAAGGACTGGCTTCATAATTTGGGAATATGCCACCTCACAGATTTTTTTTTGGTTGTCTTGTCAATCTGAATTTTTTATTTTTCCCAAAAAGATTAGAAGGACAGCTACAAGTTTTCTTAATAGATTGCCAAAAATTCAAAATTATTGTCTTTATTTTCTTTCTTCTTTCCTCAATAAATTCTTACACAATTAGAGAGTATGCATTTAAATGTGTAGCCTTAAGTTATTTTTTCCCATATGATGCATATTTATGTTGCATCTAATTTGAATGTTACAGATAACTAATAATCTTGGGAGCTCTATCATTATTGGTTCGGGTTCTTAAATTGAATTATTGCAAGCAAATCGATTACATAAACAAGGATGACGATTCTTCAAACTTATTTTTAGAATTTTGTTTCAGATATGCCTTGTATTTTGTCTTATTGTTTTGTATCTTCTTCCCTTGAGAAAATAGTGATATGTCTTCCTTGTTTTCAATTATAATATAAATAACTTATAATTTTTTTCTTTTTTTACCATCTAATTTAGTAGATAATAACTTCACTATTATCAAAGTATTTTCTTTAGCAATTCCAACGATGAATAGATCTTCCATGTTCTAGGCTTGTTTTAATCTGCAATTGACTATTTATTGCACATTTATACTATGGTTTTAATTGTCTTCACATTTTCTAGCATTATTTATGGAATGGAACTGTCTGCTTCATGAGTGGTAATTTCTACTTTTATGATGTGTTAGGTATTTGTTCAACTCCTTGATTTTGGTTGTGTTACTATGCTCTTTTGCAATATCATAGAAACATGTAGTTAAAATTATCTTCCCACATACAGTCTTTACTCAATACCTTTATGGTTGTATCAAACCATTTGTTTTTTTTGTTTTATTTCATGCCTGTGAATATATGGAAATTTGAAAAGATCAGTACTTAATTGTCTTACACACTTTTAGTTTCCCTTCTTCACTTCAAATTTAAACTAACTTTACAAAAAACTTGCCTTCTAATATTATTTCACAACATAACAACAGAAGCAAGTATAGCTTGACCTTTTAGATTATTAATCTTGTATTGTACAAACTACAACAAAAAAAGGGGCACAATTTTTGTGCAGTGCACTTGTAATAATACTAGTATATTTTATATTTAAGTTAGAGTTACAGTTTTTTGTAAAAAATCAAGAGTAAAGTAAATGATGGTAAAATAAATGTTTGAAAAATAAATGACGGTAAAATAAATTGTGGTATCTAAATCAAACCGGAGTGTATAAATATTATTTCCATATGCTCGATGGATAATAAAAGAAAGAAAAATACTTTACTATAGCCAGTTAATAGTATATAAAAAATAATGACGGGCAGTTAAACGAAACATTTGGCTATAGCCAGTTAATATAATATTTGGGCAGTACCTCTCCTTATATTTAGAACAGAAAGGGTAACTCTATTAGACTCTTTTGATTGAATACAACGGGTCTAACAAAGTCTAAAGAGGCGGTTAGAACCATCACACAATAGAAAGGTCTTTCAAGAGTTTTGGCGATATTTGGGCAGCATATCTGCTAAACTGGGTATGGCGATATACGGACAGAGTTTAACTAAGAGTGGTTAGAAAATTATTTTCTAAACAATCAAAACTCTCGCTTATTAGCTTAAGTGAGTTTCAAAATCCAATAGAAGGTAGAAAAAAGAAAAAAAGAAAGAAAGCAAAAGGAAAAAGAGAGAAGCCTTATGGGTACTGGCTTTTTAAAAAAGAGAGTTGGTGGGGACAGTCGCCTTAAATAAGGCAAAAGGCAGATGGAATGTCCGCACTAAAGGCATTTCTTGGCTATCAAAGCGGTTCGGGCCACTCAAAGCGTGAAAATGACCTCTGGAGAGGCCATTATTTATAGGTAAAAGGAGAGCCAACCTGCCCTATAGGGCCGATATACGTGTCGGTCATCGCAGGCTTTGCCAGTATGTTCCAAGTTTGCTTGACGACGAAAAAAAAGAATAGGTATAAAAAAAACATGGTTTTGACCTCGAGAGAGTGTTAATAGGGCTATTTAGATGATTCTAATCCAACCATGATCTCTGTTTTGCTCACATCATCCCCGATTAGCGGGTATCATATCCAAAGATTGTCAAATAGCAAATTTCTTTGCCATCCAGCGCTAGACAAACAAATTCGGTTTAACATAAAACTTGACATACGAGTCAAGTTTTTGATATAGCATTTTTTGGTATTTGCTCCCTAGATTTTTACATTCCCGGGTGGCCGGAACGAATACATTGTGTTTGGATCAAAAAGGTCGCCGAATTAGAGTCAAATTTGGTAAAAAATGACCTTAATTGCTGTTGATATTCATTTTCTGAGAATGAATACACACGTATTGTTAGACATTTAAAAATCATTCAAATATCACTTTTTGGATGAAAGTGAGTTAAAAATGGGTCATTAGACCTTTCTGGGAACAAAACCTTAATTCACGTGCTTCAAGCTTAAGCACGCGAAACGTCGTTCTTGAGATTCTGATTGATATTTTATTGAAAAAAGGAATTTAGAAAACATTACCTCGCTTTTTTGAAAGTCAACTTATTGGCCATGGATGCATCGGGTCTGATATCATGATTTTCACCATCGGATGCGGGTGATCCCGTCGCTTTTTTGAAAGTCAACCAATCATTAAAACCCTAACAAACAAAAAAACAAACAATTAACATAATAGTGTCAGTAACTAATTAAACTCGGTATTATAAAATTATAATATTATTCAAATACCATCAGCTATTCCAAAATAAGAACCTTAGGTAAGCCAGTCCCTTACCTGTTCAGAGGATGCCATGAGGGGGGAAGCTAATGTGAAAAACAGCCCACGTAACAGTGAGAGTGTAGAACTTAGGGTTCTGAAGCTATGGAAATGAAGCTATCATTGAGGGAAATGCCGTTGAGAGTGTGGAACTTGGGGCTCTGAAGCTATAGGGAGGGAATTGAAGCTATTAGTGCGGCTTGTCTCAATAAAAACGTTGGTATCCAAGTTTTTGGGTTGAAAGGAGAAGTTTCTTTATCAAATTGATGTTTTGTCCCAAGATTTTGTTTATTTAAATCCTTGTTTAAAGATAAGGTTTTTAAGTGTGTTTTTGAGATTTGGGAAGATTTTTTGATTTATGGCTTGAAAATCTCTTGGTTGTCTCCCCGCTCGAGCGGTGGAGGGCTTGCTCGAGCGGACAACTGCTGTGTGAAAAAGTTGGGTTTTGTTTTGTAAGGAGGTTTTTGGTAGGAGAAGCTAGGGGTTACCCTTTTGGGTTTAAAATGGCATATTTTGTTAATTGTTTTACAAATAAAATCTCGTTTTTGTTTTGGTTTCTGTGGAGTTTGATCATTTAGAAATCGGGGAGTTACAAAAGTTGTTGGCATCGCTTGAGTGTAATGCTTGGGGAATTGAAACTTAGGGATTCGAAGGAGTAGCGAAATGGTGGCGGTGTTCTTTGGAGTTATCACATTCTGTGTGGGTTTCTTGAGAGAGAATAATGGTGGGATCGGGATTGGGGTTGAAGAAGAAGCGCTTTGCGAAGTACCCAGATCCCGCTACTGCTGCAGTTAACAGAATTTGCCACATTGAGACTTTAATCTGCAACAACAATTAGATTTGTGGAGTTTACTCTGTGTATGTGTGTGTGAGAGTGAGAGAGAGAGAGAGGCGCTTCTGAAAAACCCAAAATGGGCACCGTTGAGCAAAACGGCACCGTTGAGCAAAAATTGCTTGGTTTAGTTTTTTTGTGAACTGGAGACAAGCCACACCCTTTTGTTGAGACAAGCCGCACTGATAGATTCAATTTCCTCCCTATAGCTTCAGAGCCCCAAGTTCAACACTCTCAACGACAATTCCCTCCCTGATAGCTTCATTTCCATGGCTTCAGAACTCTAAGTTCGACACTCTCACTGTTAGACGGGATGTTTTTCGCTTTAGCTTCCCCCCTCATGGCATCCTCTGAACAGGTAAGGGACTGGCTTACTTAAGGTTCTTATTTTGGAATAATTGATGGTATTTGAATAATATTATAATTTTATGATACCGAGTATAATTTGTTACTGACACTATTATGTTAATTGTTTGTTTTTCGTTTATTAGGGTTTTAATGATTGGTAGAACGTTGGTAAGAAGACCTTCTATGATATATTTGAAAAAGACAAGGGGGGGCGATATAATCATTATGGGTAAAGTTTTTATCTAACTTTTTGGTAATATTACAAAACACCTGAACTACTTACACGATGGCGATGAATTCATCGGTTTATTAAGACAATCCATAAAAATTTTGAAGAATAGGATAGGCAGAATATGGCGTTTATCAGTGAGATTTGTACAGCCTTTCATTGTAAAGAAGAAGAATGTCAAAGGGGTTGAAAATTGAATCTGATCGGACATTAATGATCTCCTAAAGATGGTAAGGGATGCAGCTACAAGGGTTTGCAAAACTAAAAGCAGATACCCAGCTGTGTTGAAGTTGTTTTACCAGATGATTTATGAATCTCAATTAGGCATGTCTTTGACAGAGTTAAATAATATAGCCTTTTTCAATTGCTCTCATCCTATTTTTATGGGCAAGAATCAGAGTTGCAAATTCATTTACCAAGTCTGGTAAATTCGGAAGACGAATCAAAATGAATTTGAGTTGCTTATGAATGCAGCAAATGAGTCTCCTATTTTTGATATGTCTTGTTAGTTAAAGAAAATTCAATCTCGAGTTTGAATAATTCCAACATTCCCAGCACAATGAATTACGATCACCTTTTCTACATGTTCTGTACTGGCAAAGTGGTTCAAAAATTAACTCTAAATATACTAAGGAAGATGGTGCACCGGAGTACATGAGGGTGATATGTGAGCATGGGAGACAGAAGGAAACAAGTATTTGGTTAGGAAAGCAAATGAAGGAGGTTCTTCAATTTTTGCCAGATATATTTGCCGAAGATCCACTACATATTATGCAAAGTGTTAGGCTCAGGATCCCATTACAGTGATACATATGATACTAGTTTGACTAAGTTGCTGAATCAAGGCCCTTGGGGATACAAGGGGATAAAGCTATGAGGTAAGTTTTTTGGTAGGATGTGCCAAGTAATTTTTTTTTTATTGTTTGAGGTAAATGAATAATTTTGTCTATTAAGTGAATGATTTGTTACATGTGTACACATTTTTACATGGTTAACGTAGTGTTTGATATTTGGTGGTAAATTGTTACCATATTTGGAATATTCATTATTTTGTTTTGTTCTTTTTTTTCCCTCTCTATTTTGAGTTATTTGATTTCGTGGCTGCCTTGATATTTTGGTATTGCCTTTAGTGATGCCTTATTTCCATTGCAATAATTGTTATGTAATCCTTTTGAAATTTGCTTGTATTTGCATGGTAGATTTTAATTGTAGTGGACATTGGCCGAATGTATTTTCTTGGGTGTGTGTGTGACTGAGAGATGACAATACCAAGCAAGTTTCAAAAGGATTACATAACAAGTATTGCATTGGAAATAAGGCATCACTAAACGCAATACCAAAATATCAAGACAACCACAAAATCAAATAACTCAAAATAGAGACGAAAAAAAAAGAACAAAACAAAATAATGAATATTCCAAATATGGTAACAGTTTACCACCAAATATCAAACACCACGTTAACCATGTAGAAATGTGTGCACAAGTAGCAAACCATTCACTTAATAGACAAAATTATCCATTTACCTCAAACAATCGAAAAACAATAAAAAAAAATTACTTGATACATCCTGCCAAAAAACTTACCTCAAAGCTTTAACCCCTTGTATCCCCAAGGGTCTTGTCGCAGCAACTTAGTCAAATTACTACCATATATATTACTGCAATGGGTACCCGGGGCTAACTCTTTGCATAATATGTAGTGGATCTTTGGCAATATATCAGGCAGAAGTTGAAAAAGCTTCTTCATTTGCTCTTCTGGCCAAATGCTTGTTTTCATGTCTCTTCCATGCTCACATATCACCCTCATGTACACTGTGGCGCACCATCTGCCTTGGTATATTTAGAGTTGATTTTTGAACCACTTAGCTAGTATAGAACATGTAGAATAGGTGATTGTAATTCATCGTGGTCAGGAATGTTGGGATTATATGGAGCTCGGGATTCAATTTTCTTTAACCAATCAGACATATTAGCAATAGAAGACTCGTTTGTTGCACTCATACGGAACTCCAATTCATTTTGATTCATCTCTCGAATTTCCCAGACTTAGTAAATGAATTTGCACCTCTCATTCTTGCCCATAAAAATAGGATGAGAGCAATTGAAAAAGGCTATATTCTTTAACTCTGTCAAAGACATGCCTGATTGAGATTCTTAAATCATCTGGTTAAACAACTTCAACACAGCTGGGTATTTGCTTTTAGTTTTGTAAACTCTTGTTGCTGCATCACTCGGAGATCATTAATGTCAGCTCGGATTCCATCTTCAACCCCTTTGACATTCTTCAACTTTTCAATGGAAGGCTGTACAAATCTCATTGATAAATGCCATCTTCTGCCTATCTTATTCTTTGAAATTTTTACCGATTGTCTTAATAAACCGATGAATTCATTGTCATCGTGTAAGTAGTTCAGGTGTTTTGTAATATAACAAAAAAGTTCGATAAAACTTTATCCATACTGATTATATCGCTCAAGTTATCTTTTTCAGTTATCTTGTTCAACCAATCATTAAAACCCTAACAAACAAAAAACAAACAATTAACATAATAGTGTCAGTAACTAATTAAACTCGGTATTATAAAATTATAATATTATTCAAATA
>JAULJZ010000001.1:4927941-4956166 GCA_032270985.1 Heliamphora pulchella | reverse complement strand
AGTTGAGTTGGAATAGAACACTACTTGGTCGATTATTGGGATAGAATCTCTTGATTCTCCGAAGATCACCTTTCATGTTTCGATTAGATCTCTTGAAGAGTCCTATCCGAATCCTAACATAGCTCCTCTGAGTGATATAAATAGGATGGATAGTCATGCTTTCGGATCAATTAGATTTTGATTGCTGAATACGTTTATACTGCCGGTATTCCAAACTCAACTTGCATTCTCCTTCACCCAACCTCGTCTCTCTTTGTTCTATGTTTTCTAATTACGTTTGCATATTTCACCTCTTCGCATTTGTTCTTTACTTGTTTGATCTAAAGGACTCTACAATCCCTTCTCCTCTTTAATTCTTGAACTCTTTATTAGACCTATCCCCTTCTACTATTATCTCTCATGTAAGGAATTAAGAGCCAAATTCGGACTATTGGGGGTCTTTGACATTATTGAAACTAATAGTTTATAGATTGTAATTTATAGGAGAAGTTGCGACTGTTTGATATTATGTAAGCTTGTAGTTGAAATAGGGAAAAAAAAAACAGTTATAGTTTGTAGTAAAAATTGTGAGTATTTAAAAAAATATTATAATTTATTATTAAAATTAGTAGCATAAAATTAAAAATAAGTTCAAGAAGTTTTGCCAAACATCCCATTAGTCTGAACACAAAAAATAAAGCAAACATAGAACAAAAATTATTTTCGGAATATTAATTCAATCCGACCCCCCAACCTCTAACTTCAAACATGGCCTATATGCACAGCGTGAATAGCATTTTTAAAAGAAAAATACAAACTAATTAACCAAACAACCCAAAACCACTCAAAGGCTCTGTTTGACATGTCTTAATAAAAACCAGCTTCTTTTTTTGAAACATTTTGTTATGATCTTTTTTTTTCAGGTTTTGATAAAAAAATAGTTTTTCAATTTTTAATATTGACTAAAGTTAAATCATAAAAAATAATTTTTTTGTTAAAATCTGTATTTTTAGATATAAAAAAGTCAGACTGATTTATTCAATATAAACATTGTGCACCATTATTATGTCTTGAATAGCGTTAATTGACATTAAATGGCAATAGATAAACAAGGAAACAATAGAGCATTAATAGGAAGACATCTCAATCATGAAAGGGAAAATATCATCAAATATACAACAATTTTCTATTACATTTTTTCATTTTAGTAAATATTTTTGATCTTTTTATAAAAAAAAATTGAAATCCCCTCATCTAAATGATCCCAAAAAATAAAAAACTTTAACAAAAAAATTAAAAAAGCTAAAAAAACAAAAAATAAACAAAATTTTTAAATTTTAGCCCAAACATAGCCTCAATTACAAACATATACATAGTTGCTCATATACATATAACATTCCATTGTGTCTACAGCTAAGATCCGGTGCCCAATTACAAACACATGCAACCTTACACATATGCATATAACATTCAATTGTATATAAAAAAATAAATTATTATTGTGAGACTCATTTGTGTGTGTATATATATCACAATAATTTATTTTTTCTCTTTCTTTTAATTTTATAGTATCCTGATTAACTTATGTGCTCGACTAATTCTTAGGAATCAGTCGTATAGTGTATAAGCAAAGACCCAAATAAATTTAGGACACGGCTTTATATAAATTGACTGACTCCACAAAATTAATATCACCTGAAAAGTTTTAAATTTTGAAACATTAGAGGAAATAAACTCTTAAATCTAAGGCTTAAAACAACAACACTTTGGCGTTAAATTTTTTTTTTTACCTTCTAAATATATTGTATTAAAGATAAAATTGGGGATAGGGATAGGGATAGGGATAGGGATAGGGATAGAAATACATACCCAAAGATACTTCCTGGTGGGCTGGCCAATCAAAGCATGGTGATAATCAGGATCAAGAAAGAGGATCCAGTAGTCCCCAACGACAGGGATGATGGGCAGGAAAGGAGGCACATAGAACTTGACCTTGAGTTTTGCTTCGTCGCTAGAAGGATTGGCCTTGTAGGCCGACCCTTCTATGAACCCTCTTTTTCCATCGGACCACGTCTCGTTGAGGACGTGAACGGTACTTCCGTCCTCTTTCAAGGTATAAATGGCTCGCGTGTTGATTCCGTTCTTCGGTTGGAATCTCGAAGGAAACGAAGCTATTTCGTACCACCTACCCATGTACTTTTCTAGGTCTACACCCTTCACCACTTCCATCTCTTTTTTCGCCATTGTTGTTGTTGTTTTCCTTCTTCTCAATTCTTCTTTCTCAATTCTCAGTTACAAAGAAAAAGGATAGAGGAAAAAGATAAGTGAGATTTGGGGGGTTTTACCAAGATGAAGCCGGTCCTTTATCTTATCAACAATGAGAGGTGACGTGGACAACTAAGGCCTTACATGTGAGGTCGGTATGGCCTGCGTTCTACATTTTATTTACAGGAATTTTTTTTTATAACTGAATGTTTATGTCAGTTTGCGCACAACTTGATATATATATTTTTTAATTAACTTTTTTTAAAAGTGTTTAAATAATTCGTTAATTCGTTCTAACTCGTCAAACTAACTCAATTTGTATAGGTTACGTGAGTAACTTCTTTTTAAAGGTGTTCAAATAATTTGTTAATCCGTTCTAACTCGTCAAACTAACCCAATTTGTATAGGTTACGTGAGTGAGTGAGTTATATTAAGTGAGTTAGATAAAAAAAAAGAATGACTTAATTATGAATTATATTTCTTTAACTCATTATCAGCCTAATTCAACCCGCTTAAAGTATTTATTACTAATCGTGTTCCTACGTATAACAAATTTCAATATCATATATATATTTATATTGATATAAATTTTTTATAATTCATAAGAAATAAATTATAATATTTATAATTTTAATTACTATTTTAATTATATGTTATGACTATTTTTTTGAACAAACATACAATTTAAATATTATTATTAAAAATATTTAAATACAATTTAACAAGCATACAAATTATAAAATTGTTGATAACTACCTTATCAACAATGAGAGCTGACGTGGACAACTAAGGGCCTTATATGAGGTCGGTATGGCCTGCGTTGTACATTTTATTTACCTCATATTTTTTTTATTAATTGAGTGTTTAGACTAATTTATGCGTACAATTCAATCCGTGAGAGTTACATGAGTTAGCGAGTTATATTAGATGAATTAAGTAAAAAAAAAAAAATATGAGTTAGTTGTGAGTTATATTTCTTATCCAATTCGACCCGTTTAAAGTATATATTAGTAATCGTGTTTTTACATATAACAAATCTCAATATCATATATATGTTTATATTTATATAAATTTCTTATAATTCATAAAGTACAAATTATAATATTTATAATTTTAATTACTATTTTAATTATATGTTGTGAATATTTTTTTTAACAAGCATGCAATTTAAATATTATTGTTAGAGATATTTAATTATGTTATTGTTATTATAATTATTGAATTACTACTTTTATTTTTAGTTAGTTTTTTTACGCGGCATGTTAAATATGATTTTTTTAAAAAGATTACAATAGGTTTTTATTTTTTATAACAAATTTTAAGAAAAATACTATTAAATTTTTTTAATTTTTTAATCCGCTGAACTGCCTAAATTGCAAATTGAAACTGTCAGAAAACATCACCCAATCCGTTGGTTTTGATAATCAGTGAGTTAGCAATAGATTAAAAAAACGGCACTCGTCAAAGGTGGATTACTTGAAATTTTTTTTTAACCCATCCCAACCCGCACAACCTTACTTCTTTTAATGCGACTTAAAATGAATATGCTTTTTAAAATATTCGTGGGTTGGGTTGAACTGAGTTGAGCTCTAATTCAACATTTGATCATAAATATTTATTTTTTAATTTTTTTGCTCGTAATTGATTAGTGGATTCGGCAATTTTGGACCCATGGATATAAGAGATCTATGAGTGGGAATGATTCGATTTGACGGTTTGAACTTATTTATTTTAATTTTTTTTGACGTCGTTCTATTTTATTTACAAATTATAAATTTTTTTAATTATAAATATTTATTTTTGATAAATCGAAAGCTCAAAAGATTAGGAATTTATTAATTAAGCCACGTATATACTCAAATTACATAGTATATACACAAGAATATCAAAGCCATAAACAACTTAGTCTCATAATAAATTTAAAAATTTATAAAATTAAATATTTATTTATCGGGTTGGCTTCAGCCAGTGATTATACTTAGGACCTATAACTCAATAACTACTTGTGGGGAAAAAAATTGAGACTCTCCCACCCAATTAAATCATAGACAAAACTATCAATTATCATGCTGGTCATGTTGGATTTGATAATTTGAGTGGATCGGATTAATTCATAGACACCTTTAATACTTTCTAACAAATTAGAATGTACAAAAAAATGATAAAAAAAAAACTAGAAAAAGCTTAGATGGGACCAAGAAAAACCACTTAAATAGACTTTTCTGTTTTTTTCGTCTTTAATAAAAATTAATAATAAAATAATTTTTTTACTTAAAATTAATTATAGATATAAATATCTAAATTCTGTAATTTACCATTAATTTTATATAAAAAATACTGTAAAACTCCACTTATCACTAGGAATTTTAAAAATAAAAAAAGACTTAAACAGAGTTCAAGAAATGAAAACATTAATTTTTAATTAAAATGAATGGAAGTACCCAATTCAAAAGTTTCTAAAATGTTATGTATAAAAAACATAATAAAACTACAATTTCATATTTATTTATTTTACATGTGTTGCCAAGATTTAATGAGAAAAGATAGTAGACCCTATTAGAATATTTGTTTTAAGAAACTTATCTTGTGTAATTATATTCAAGAGATTCTCTTTTAAGAAAAATTTTAAAAAAATTTCTTTAAAGAAAATATTTTATTTTTAAAATTGTGAATATCAAGATTTAGTAGCTCCTTTTGATAGATATATAACCAATTACTTTTAGAATATTTTTTGATTCAAGATTTATGAACATTTTTTTAAATTATAAATATATTACATTTTGGTATTTTATAGTGTCTACTTGAATTAAAAATTATTTCTAGATAAGTATAATTTAGTTATAATTTTAAATTAATTATTTTAATAAAATATATGAAACAGTTTTAAAATTTAGGCAATTATTAATATAAGACAATTTTATATGGATGACTTAAATTGAGAAAGCTATTTAGGTTTTGGTAATAAAAATCTCAATTACTAAATAAGTTATTACAGAAGAATGAATAATTATAAGAAGAAAAAAATAGGAAAGAAGAAATTAATTGGTATTTTTCTTCCAAAATTTAAAATTTTCTATTAAATAGCATTAATTATTTCCTTTTTTTTGTTTATTTTTATTGAATATCTAGATTATTAATAATAATAACAATAACAACAATAAATGATAGCATGTATACGATTATTCATGGTAATAAAAATAAAAATAACAATAATCATATTATTTTTATTATTGTGGTTGTTGTTGTTTTTATTATTATTGTTATTATTATTATTATTATTATTTTTGTCATGTTATTTTTATTATCAGTAGCTAGGGATTTCTGATCAATAAATTGTTCATTAATTCTTGTTATTATACGTATATGGTTTTTTAGTAATTTAGCATGTTCAGAACTTATTTTTTTAAATTTATCAATTTACTTCGATATTAAATAGGATTTTTTTTATGTGGGGTCCTATTAATAAAATACCTATTAGGATTGGTCTCGTACAATTGTTTTTTCAAAACAAAGTCCCCCTTGTTTCATTATTCCCAAAATGCCCTTGATACCCAGTGTCCTGAGTGACTTTGTTTGACTTCCATTTACCAAAAATCCTGAGAAAATCTCAGTGAAATCAATATCAAAATAGGACTAAGAACTTCGTTCCCTTTTTTGCAATGCAATTATTGTGTGATTTCCAAAAGAAATATACAAGATGCGATCGCTTTCTTTTTCTTTTCATTCTTCACAAAGAACTCCACAAGCAAAAGAGATTATATATATTGATTGTTGTTGTAATTTGTAGAATACGACATTTGTTGTCGAAATAAATCGAAGAAGCAAAGTATAAACCCTACAGCATTGATCATTATAGAGTACGATGTTGTTGAAAGGTATGAAAATTCTCAGTTTATTGACTAAGAATAAGAACAAAAATAGAGAATTTTGATGTTCTAGAAGAACTATTATTGATATGTTTGGTTTGGGTAGAATTTAGTCAAATAGGTTTACAAGTACGTGAGGTGTGTGTTTGGCTCATTTGTTACACTATTTGGTTGTTTTGACTAAGAAATTAAACAGTTGGCTGTTCAAGTTGGGTTCTCCTCTCGTATAAATTTACGTTTCTCTTGCTCGGAAATTTGATATTTTTTTTTTGTAAATGTTGTTTTTCCTTCTTTTGTGAGATTTTTTATTTTTTATTTTATTTTTTTGAAAGTTATTTTATTTCCGTCGATGTACTTTTTTATTCGATTTATTATCGGTCATATATGTATTAAGATATAGTGCCTCTTTTCGATAAAAAAAAAAAATGGCATATTGTGCCATATTGAGAAATTTCTCATTACAATTGGTTGTTCTGAAGAGGATATACTGCATAATTCGAAAACAAAAAAAAAGTAAGTTATATGGGTTTTAGTAAAGAATTTTTAGTACTTGTTTACAATGTGGCTAAATCAAAAATCGTGTGCGGAAAAACTGAGAAACCTTTTAAGTTCGAAATTGATTAAATGATGTTTTGATAGTTTGAAATTTGAATTTGAGGTACTAACATATCTTTAATGTGACTTCAAAAATATGTTAATAACATATGAATATTTCTCATTCCAAAATGAGAAATATTAGGGATTAAATGATTAAATTTGAATTGAATAAATGTATTTCTGTTTCATTCGAGATTCTCACAGATCTTCCAAAATGGATGGATTTCCGTTGCAAACAATGGACCTCTTTCTGTTGTATTAGGGATTACTACTAATGCAGGGTAAATGTGAGGACCCGATTTGTCGTAAAAAAAAAAAAATAATAATAATAAATTAAGAAATAAAATAGAAATTCGATTTATTTTTACACATTTGTTTCGCGTAGTTTTTTCGTCCCGATATTTCTCATGGATCTTGAAAGAAGCCTATTTTAACCAAAAACTCTAATTAGGTCAACCAATTCATTCTTTAAACTCAATTTGAGCTACAAAATCTAATTCTTGGAAGTAAGTCTAATAACCCAATAAGTAGCTCTTTTGCCAACTAAATCTCTTCTTTGAGCCAAACAATGCCTTGAATATATTTTTATTGTCAAAATTAAAAATTTATAAATATAATTTGATTTAAAATAATATATTTGTATAAGTTAAATTATTTGAACAAGAACCATGTACATTAGCTTTTAATTCAAAAGCTTATTTGAGAAATCCCTATAAAATAACTTATTTTGACACATGTCTTTTATGTATATGTATTTAAATATTATAATAATATTTCTAAACTATAAAAAATAATGTGTCATCATACAATTATTAATTTAATACAATTATGTGAAAAAAGTGGTTATTTTTATACATTAAGTTAATTTTTGAGCACATTTTTGAGTAATGCAGTATAATTATACCCCCATGAACTATTAAAATACTAATAAATAAATATAAAATCAGATTTTTGGAAACTTAAACCCCACATGGCCAGCCACCCTAGCTTCACCCACACACCATGGTATTGTTTTGCCCCATCAAAACTAAGTCAATCCACCATTCCCCCATAGAAATCAAACTCTCAAGGTAAGAAAAACTCTTTAAACCCCTCTTAGAAAACTCATCTCTCATCCCTCTTCCACCATTCTTGAAATTAAAAATTAAAAATTAAGAAAAAAAGTCAGCTAAATTAAGCTAGAACAAGATTTAGGGGTTGTTTTGGTTTACTCTTTATATGGTTATTTGTGCATGATGTTTTGGCTTGAGATCCAGGCTCTCTTCTTTATGTATGCTTGTTGAAGTTCATGTTTTTAAGTGTTAAACTTGTTCAAATTTAGGCCATACATGAAGAAACGAAGCTATGTTCTTGAGTTTTGTTCTCATTCAAATTTTGCTGCTTGCTATAACTGACTTTGAAAAATCATAACTAAATATAAAAAAATCTCATAAGGTCAAATTTAATGTCCAGATTAGATATGCAAGTTATTTTTCATTCAAAATTAGTTTGAACTCATTTTTTTGTATAAAACTTAATATATGAATTTTCTACCAAAATGCGTTCAAATCTAAATCAACCTTTATTGCAGAGGTAAAAACCCTTTCTTAGCTTATGATCTGGACTTTGGTCCCTTCACGAAAAATGTTCTAAATTTGATTACCTATCCATCCTCCAAAAAATGACCCCTCTTTATTGAGTTTTGATAGGCCAAAAGCCCTCAGCAAATTACTGGTCCTGATTAGTGTTTTTGGACTAAATCTGTCCAACCTTTACGTGAAGGCCAAAATCTATGTTTTTAGTATTTAAATTAAAATGTATTCTTCATATGAAATGTTGTAGACATTAAAATATAGCTAATGTTCAAAAATCTTTAAAAAGAGAGTTGATTTGGACCTCCAAACAATTTTTACAAACTCTATTTTCAAATCTGAAAATTTTAAATTTGGAGTTTTTAAGGCTGTATTAACAAGTTTTTTTGGGAGGAAAAAGTCTCAAACATTTCCTTAAGAACCGGCCTCAGAGTTCTTCATAATACTTTTAGAAGACATCGTGAAATAAAACATATCAAAAAATCAGAACATTTGAAGTTCATTTAATGCCCCAAACATAATCTCACATATTCAGGATTTTTGGATTTTTATCGAGGGTTGCTTATAGATTCTATTTTGTAAGGCTTAAATCACCCAAAATTTGCAGGAATTTGATTAGGTGTTCTTCTTGAAAGTTGTAAAATATTATTTAATCTTTCTTGTGTCAGAAAATCAGCCCATTTTAAAATGACTAAGTACCCCCCAAATGTAATCCACAAATTCTATCAAACATGCTGAATTGATAACTTAAAATCAAAAGACAATTTTTTTAAAAAAATGTGTTAGTGTGTGACAACTTGTGTGCTTAGAATTTTCCAAGTGTTCTAATATGCATATTGTGTTAAAGTGAAAGCATGACATGAATTGTGCAAAGAGAAACTTTATGCTTCCATTAATTATCCTATGATTTGCCATACTAAGTGTTGAGCTTATTAATTTTTATGACTTAGCATGAGCACGGCATCACATGCATTAGCACATCCATGTTTAGGAGGGGATATGCTTGTATCATCATCAGATTGGGATATACGAGAATCACTTAAATATTAATGACGGATGAAATGAATCCCAGGGTAATGTTCTTTTCAGGCATTGTCATGTGGTTTCAAATGATTTCAAATGCCACGATAATATGATTTTTTGGGCTGTATGCCACGATAATATGAATTTGGGCTGTATGCCATGATTGATATGATATGATTTATGAGGTGATACCTCATGATGAAAGATGGTATGAGTAACGAAATAATTGATGTTAGAAAATTCATGACCACGCATTAAATATTGACATGAGATTCGTGGTACGAAGTGTTGACTTGTCCATACTCTTGTACCGTAGATGACTTGATTAGATAATTAATTCGACTATGAAGTCATTTTGTCGCTGAAAGAGTGCTTAATATCAGTTGATAGATTTGGTCGGTAATGGTTGATCAGGGTTAAAATGGTTACCCTAGGTTGAATTAACCTAGAATGACATAGTAAGTAACTAATTTTAATAATATATTGAAAAGTATTTATTACCATTTCCATCACATCTGTTGATTTGTCATTATAATTTTGCCTAAATTTCTTGCTGGTATGCATTGTTGCTATGTGATATTATGTTAAGGTGATTATTTGGAGTTGGATAATACTTGAGTCTTTCTGGTTAAATTTTCTAGAGTTTTTTTTATGTGCTTTGGCTCATGACATTGATGACATAGGTGAAGATGAAACTTTAGATGAGATAGGGAAATTCCCAGAGGAACAAGAGTTTTGATACCGTGTAAAGAAGAAATAAATTCTTTTGTATCTTTTTGTTATTGCATTCTAAGTATATTGGTTATTTTCGTTTTTATTCGAACTAAAAATATTAATTGACGAACGTAATCACAACTTTTATATTTAATAAGAAAATCTTATTACTTATGAATGTATTTACCTATGATTAAATTATAAAATGACTCGTTAGCATAATTCCTATTATTATATGTATGTCTTAACGTTTTTGAAATTTAGAGTATTACAGTAAAATTGTGATATTGCAAAAATAAATTTAAAAAGAGGACTAGAGTCTTAAAAAAGTTAGTAGTGAGACTAAGTCTTATACACATCTTATAAAAGAAAAATATAAGATTTAGTAAAAAGTAAAAAATCTAATATTGCTCTAATTTGAAATTAAGAAATTTTTGCTCTATTTTGAAATTAAGAAATTTCTCAATTTTGAAACAAAAATATTTCTCACTATTTAGATTTTTATAGTCTTACAACTGATAAATTTATTAATTTGAGATTTCACATTTTCAAAGAATAATTGGCTCTATTTGAGATAATTGCTTAGTTACTTATTTTCATATTTAGTAATTTTTTTATTATTATTTAGTTAAACTATTATATTTTTTGACTATTCTTATCAAGACGAGCTAAAAAAGTAAATTTCTTTGATCGAAATATAAAAAAAAGTTCAAAAAAGACAAAAATATGCAAATAAGCAAATAAGCTAAATTTTATGTTACTTATTTTTTTTTTGGTGGACTTTTTTCATATTTTGATAAAAAAATTTTATTTCTTGAGTTTATCTCAATGAGACGATTCGAAAAAGTAAATAAATTTAGTAAAAAAATTAAAAAAATTTTAAAATACAAAAATAAGCAAAATTATCGACATTTTGCCCTAACATGGCCAAAGTTTTTTAACTTTAGTATGCAACTTGTCAAAATTCTTACTTTTTATAATTTGTAAGTTTTACTGCTAAGAAATTGATAAATTACCAGATTAAAAATTTATAATTTTTTTTCAATTTTTATAAAAATAGAAAATTTATAAAATTTCTCAATAAATGAAAAATTAAGAAATTTATCAGTTTATACAGAAAACGAAAAACTTCTTAGTTTAAGAAACTTGAAATCTAAGAATTTCTTAGTTTTGGTTTTTTTTTAAAGAATTTTTCTAAGTTTTTAATTTTTAAAGTTTTACCAAATTTGTGCATCCAAATAAATAAGATTTTGTAGTTTACTAAAACTAAAAAATTTATTAATTAATTACTCAGTTTTTTTGCATAAATTTTATTTTACTTGGAATTTGTAATAAACGTTTATTTGCTTCGATGGAAGAATATAATAAAATTTTAAAGAATATAATAAATTTTTAATTTTATTTTTATATAATATTATATTTAATACGAAACTTATTTTATAGATCATGACGAATGAGTTTAAAAAATATCGTTTTATATCCAATATGTACAACAAAAATTATGAAGTTTTAAAGTTTGAAATACAAAAAAATAAAATAATAAATAAACTTACAATGTCAGCACAATACACATTATTATTTATTTTATAAATGATGTTAAATTTCTTAAGTTATAATTTCTTAGTGAGACCTAATGTAGTAACATTTTTTTCAGTGGGATTATATAAAATAGGACCTTTACCCATATTCTTTTATTAAATATATCAAGATAAATTTGGAATAAGAGTTTTATTTTTTATTTTTGTTTTTTTTTGGTTTTTGTCCTTTTTAAGTTTCTTTTCTTGACTGAAATTGAAAAATAATTTTTTTTGATAATATGAGGAAAAATTTACTAAAAATGAAAACGAGCAAATTAAGAAATTTGACTTATATTTTTTCGAACTTTTTTTATATTTAGATATTTTTTTTACTTTTTTGATTCATTTTGATAAAATGGTAAAAAAAAAGTTAACTAAAGTTAAATAATATCAAAAATGAAATATTTATAATTTATTTTTCAAATTAAAAGAAAAAAATTAGTTTGGTTCCTTTTAAGTTATTTTTAGTGACTTTTAAAATAGAGTCAACAAATTTTTAAAAATAACAAATTTGTCTTTTTATTACTTGATATTACAATCGAGGGAGAAACTCCCTCACGATATCTTCTTTCGTCTATATTTCTTATCTTCTTTCGTCCACATTTCTTAAGTCTTAAGATTTTATTTTGTAGGTTTAGAGTGGATTCATAGTGATAATTTGAACTATTCATCCCGAATGTCCCGTGGAGAAGATCATTAATGTGAAAACTCAGTTTGATCAAACACCAATAAATACATTAATAAATTATGTTATGTTTTACAAAATAGATGGTTTAAACTTACACAATCCATTTTAAATTAACACAATTTAAAAAAAACGCAATTTTTGCATACACCTATTGATATCCAATCAAGTTAATTTTTTTTATAAATAATATATCTTAATAAAATTTATGATATAAATAAATCAAATTATTGTTGTGAGCTATATTCTAAACCTACAAAATAGAATCTCCACGAATATGAAGAAAAGTTCATCCCTACAATTGAGGTCTCATTTTGCAATCGGCTTTAAGTTAAACTTTTTGTTTTTTTATTTAAAGTTAAAAAATTCAAAAAGTCTCATTTGAAAATTCAAAAACTTTTAGCCTTTTAACCTTTTTTTATATAAAATAATTATATATATATATATATATATATAGAAATATCATAACTTTTATTATACATATCTATTTTTATAAAAATTATATTTTTAAAATTTACTCGTCAAAATCTATCAAATAAAATCCATATTGAATACAAAATTATCTTTAAAAAATTTAAAATAATTATAACAACTTTAAGACAAGCTTTTTGATTTATTATCTTTTGGCTTAAAGTCATCATACGATTTACCAAACAAATTTTTTGCTTATTTAATTTAAATTAATTTAATTAAAAAACCTAATTTAAAGCCAAATTGCCAAACAAGGCCTGAGTTCATTCCTGCAATTGAGTTGTAACAATAAGAAGTATAATTTCGTATTTTTAAAGCTGGGACTCGTTTTGAAGGGGAAAAAAAGTAAAAAAGAAGACCTTTTGATTTTTTTTAATCTAGTCGTAGTTTTTGTTATAATTAAAATAGTCAAAAAATAAATAAATTTATGAGATTAATAATATATATGAATTATTCAAATAAATATTGGAATTATCAGTATTTAGATTATTTTGGATAACATTAATATAATTTATTTTGTACTGATGTGTTTGATTTAGGAAATAATAAGAAGGGATAAAGAGTGGAGTTTATTATTTATATGAATAAAATAGTACAAAAATTTTAGAAAAAACGAAAATAAGTAAAAAATAAACAAATAAGCCAAATAAACAAGTTTTTAAATAAAATAAATAAATAAGCCAATAAATAAGTTCACCAAACGGGGCCAATATTCATATAGTCTAATTCTAGCTCTCTAAATACCCAACAAAGTATGAATTTAAAGCTATGCTTGGTTTATTGAATAGGATAAAAGACATAGATAATATATACGTTATACGTATTTTTTTTTAATATTGTAGGATAGTCAATGAGATTATATGTACCGTGATATTATTTTTATTATTTTTTTATTAAAATAAAAAAAAGTATAAAATAAAAATTAGATAATTTAATTGTTGAATAAAAAATGAAAGATCATTCGAATGAGGAAAACAAATAATCTCAGGAAAAGATGGGACAACTTATTTCATGAATACAACCATTAGTCCCTAATATGGGAAATTAAGGGTTTGTTTATTATTCCAAATTGTATTAAATTGGGTAGGAGGGATAAGTAATGTTGGGATTCTATTTTTTTTAGGAGCAGCTTCTCTCCCATCCGTCATTGGACTGGAGAGGTCTAATTTTGTTTTTTAAATCTAAAATGGACTCACTTCGATGATCTATCTCGTTTATTTTATTATTTTAAACGTATACATTATTAATATAAAAGATCAAGTTGATCGGATATCGGTAACTGTTTTAACAAATCGCGTTTGTATTAATAAAAATAAATTGTAATTTCTATTTTATTATTTATTTTATCAATACATATGTAATTTATTAAGGCAATTATCGATATTCGATCAACTTAATTTTTTACAGTAAAAAAATATATACGTAGAACAATAAAATAAACGACTCAAATCATCAAAATGAATCTATTTTAAATAAAAACAAAACAAAACTTGACCACTCTAATCCAACGTATGACTGGAGAGAAGTCATACTTTTTTTTTTGGTTTTATATTAGAGAATTATGGATAAAGTTATGTATACACCGAGAAATTTAATTAATGTTTAGTTAGAATAATATAAATAATGAGATAAAAGTTATAATATTATTATACATCGTTAAATAAAAAAATAAAAAAATAAAATAATTTAGATCCAAATACTAATAATATAAAGGGATCATAATTTAGTTACCTTGAGAATAATTCGACATATACCTGACTATTAAATCAAGTCTCGCGATACAAACTCGACATATATCTTACTATTAATTTAAATCTCACGATACAAATGCAAAATTATTAATTTGAAAGAGATAAAAAGAAAAAAAAGTGGCCCTCATGGGTCCTAATCTCATACAATCCATTTTTAATCCCCTCACTACAAGACAAGCCGTAATAATCCAACCTAGTGACTTAAAGGCGGGACAAACAACTCGGTAGTCTGACATACTTCAAAATATGGGTCTGGTATTTTTCTGAGTTAAGTCCAATCCTTCCTATTTAGCCAAAACAATTATGGCCTAAAAGTATATTTAAAATCTTGATAAAATAAATGAGATTGAATAAAAATTATACAATCAAATCAATCATATCAATAAAGAGGATAGAATTTTAAAAATATCCTAACTTGTTATACATTTGGGATTAATAATTGAATTAAGAATTTTGAACTTTATTTTAGGTTTCGTTTGTTTAAATATAAAATATTTATAGTAAAATATTTAATTTATTTTTCAGTGTTTAGTTAATAAAAAGAATGTAAAATCTTTTAAATTTAAAATAAAATTAACTTATATTAAAAAGGTTTAACTTATTTTTCGTATCAACGACAGTAGTGGTGGTGATGACCATTAATAGTGGTAGTGGCGGCAATGTGTGTAACAACAATAGCGGTGGTGGTAATTGTTGGGATGTGTAAAGTTTAATAAGACCGAGCGTGAAATTCCAGTTGCCAGCGCTTGTAGAGCGCCAAACAGGTGCTCGAGCGTTAGCAATCCAGAAGCTGGTGCTCGCAGGGCGCTGTAGACATCCCAATTTGACCCCACCCAATTTTAGGTGAATCCGATGATGAAAACAGTTAGAATGGTGTCTCAGTTCGATTCTCGGAAAGTGATCCAAACTCGGTAATTTAACTCGACCATAAAAAATCATAAAAAACCTTCAAAACCAATGAAGTTGTACCAAACCATCGATAACTTGTTGCCCAAGTCATTGCCAGAAGTGGCGACCGCCATGTTCATTGTGGCGACCGCCAATAGAACCTTGTGGAACTTTTTTCAACAGGTCGCCAATAGAACCTTGTGGAACTTTTTTCAACATGGCGACTGCCAACTCACATTGTGGCGGCTACCAACTTCAAATGGCCTGATATGCCTTAGAACGTGGCAGCATCTCATTGGTTGAAGAGTTCTATAAATACTGTACATCTGGTACGTTTTCAAGGACAAAAAATTATAGAGAGGTTTAGTGAGAGAAGTTCTGCTGAGTCGCCGAGCAATTTCGAGCCTCAACACCGAAGCCCTGCTGAAATACTGAGATTCGAGCCTCAGATAGTCCCAAACCCTAACTTGGATCATCGCCCGAGGATCAAATCGCTAACCCACATTCTCCAAACTTGAGGATTCCTTAGCAATTCAGGTATTCTGCTTGGATCTTCGGCCCTTCTAACGCCATCTTCTCTCTTTTGGAGTGATCGGGTCAATTTTCACGTATTTGTTCCAATTACATTATTGTCTTACTTATGTTTAAATTCATGTTTTAACTTATGTAGTTTACTTGTTTTGTTGGTTTACTTACTTACATTTTAAACTTATTATAAATTGTTAAATCATTAAACAGTGCTAATATTTTTGATAATTACAACTTATCAATATTGTTAATTGTTATAATCTAATGCACTTACATAAAAATAGTTATAATAGTCAATATTACATGCATTTAAATTCTAGTATTTTATTTTTTTTATTTTTCTTTCTTTTTACATTAATTTAATGTTCTAGCATTTAATTTTCTTTTAGTCTAAATTTCATTTCAATAGCGTTTTATTTCATTTTCTTGCACTAATTAGTTTAATACTCTATTTTATTTTCTTCTAATTTAGTGTTTATTTTCTTCTAGCATTATTTTAATTTTTCTTTTTCTATTACTTTATTTATTAGCTTTAAATTTTCTTTATAATATTTTTATTTTCACTTTTTTTAAGTTTTTATTTTATATTTCATTTAAATACTAGCATTTCTTTTTCTTTTAATTTTAATTTAATATTCTTTTATTAACACCAACCTAAATGTTCTTTTGATATTAGCTTAGATGTTCTTTTAATTTAATATTCTTTTAATTTTTTTTCTAGCTTATATTCTCTTTCTTTTATTAGTGTAATTTTTTTTCTATTATTTTATTTTCTTTTAGTATTAGTTTTAATTTCTTTACAAAGTTTCATTTAGCATTTCTTTTCTTGTAATTTTACTATTCATTTTTCTTACAAAAATTCATTTTCTTTTTATATGATTTTATTTTATTTTATCTTTTTTTTTCTTTTACTTTGTTAAACCAAAAATGGCAAAGAACACCATAATTTTTTCTTTAAAGGAAAATTTTATTTTTCTTTTCATCTCTTTTAGTTTCTATCATTTTTCTTATTTTCTCTTTTAAAAAATATAAAATATTAAATTTTCTTTTATTCTTTTAAAATCTTCTTTTGTCAACTTAATTTTTCTTCTATAATATATTTTTTTCTTTTTTTATTAACCACAAAAAAGTACAAAAATAATAAAAATACCTTTTATGTTAGTTAATGTTCTTCTCATTTTTCTTATTTTAATCTTTTAAGTCAATAGTGTAATTTTTTCCTCTAACAATAATTAAAAACTCATTTGTTTATTTTATTTCTGTTATTTTTCTTTTCTTTTGTTTTGTTCAAAAAGTATAAAATGTAAATAATAAGATTTAATTTTGGTAGTTTAAACAAGTATTTTATAACATTTTATTTTGGCTTGTAAACTTTTTTTTATTTATTTCTTCTTCAAATTAGAGTTTCAAATATTTGCTTGTTAATACATAAAATATTTGTTATTAGATTTTATTGTTTTGGTTACTTTTTTTTAACATAAGATTCATACACGCTTTTAGATAGATTGATAATATGTATATTGTGCATATTAGTTTAGGGTTTGATTACTTTGTTTCAAAATTGTGTAGTTCATTTTTGTATAATTCATGTTTAGATAATTTTAGCAACTTAGCATGTTTGTTCTTTTAACCAAATCATGTTAGTTTAGGTTATTTAAACAATATTGCATGTGAGTATTTTTAATGTATCATTTAGTTAGAAATCGCATGCCATAAAACTTAGAATTATACAATTTTATTTATTTTAATGTGGAGTGTTATGTACATATTTTATGCATTTTTTTACTTGATTTTGAATGTTTTCTCTTCACCCCATATTTTCTTTATTTGCATGCATTTGAGAAATCCTATTAAAGAACTAATGGTGATTAGTAGAGACCAATTTTACGGTTGGGCGAACGGGGTGCCTAACACCTTTTTTGATTCGTACCTTAGCTCCCAAACTCTCTTTCTCTGGTTATTGTTTTAAAGATTAGTAGTTAATTTTATTTTTCTTAGTTTTTCTCGAAAACTAAGTGGCGACTCAATTTTAAATAAAAAGGAATTTTTTAAAATTTGATTTTCAAGGTGTTAAAAGATTTTTCTAAACATTCTTTGAATTTCTTATTGTTGAACATTTTTTGTAAAATGACTCCAAAATCTCAACGCCACAGTATTTTCTGGCGACTCCGCTGGAGACTGGTTTTCAAAATCAAATAAGAGGGTTAAACTCAAAAGCATCATTGGTTCTTAATAAAATTTCTCATTCGTATTTTCGTATGCATATGCATTGTTCTTCAAATCCCCCTGCCTAGTCGACCTGATGCCCTGAATGTTAATCTGTTTCGAGAATTGTTAGGGAGACGGGCAACCCTTACTAACTGTATGCTATCATAGGTGCAGTAAAAGAGTTCGGACGTACTGTTTGACCATGTCCTGCACCACTCCAGGCATGGGAGGTATATACCCGGCTCTATTCAGAAGGTACCCCGTTCGATTGACCAAAATTGGCCTTTTGTATATGGTGAATTTAGAACTCTCCATTAGGTGCTACTAACCCTGTTAGGATTATGTGTTTTTTTTCATTGTATGTTTTGTTTGCGTATTATTAGGATTGTTTTGTTTGGGTCTAAGCTAGTTCCGTTCTCGGGTTTGGCTCAAGATTTTCGTTATCCTTTGATTAGGTTAGCCTTTCCTTCATGTTTTTACCCGAACTTTATCTTCCATCGCATTCGATTTTCACACCATAATCTTCTTCTCGGGGTCATGCCCGTGTTTCGTTCTAAAGCCTCTATGGTAGTTTCTCTCTCCTCCGGGTTTTACCCGGATCGTTGGTTTTTCCGCCTTTATTTAGGCTTATTTCTTTCAAACCCTTGACATACCTATGAGAGTTAGTTCTTTTTTTCTTACCGTTATGCTACCCGTCTTCCATTAGAATCCTTGAGAGTTAGCTCTGTTTCCCTGTCGAAGTGCTGTCTGTCTCCCAATTTTAGGTGAACTTTACTTTTAGAATCTAATTGATCCCCCTTCTTAACCCTCATTCTTTTTGGGTCACCTTGTTGTTATGTTGCCAGCATGAACCCAATAGGGGCATTGTTTCAGTCTCCGTATTTATCTGCTCATGATTTGCTATCTTAGGTATCCGAGGTATTTGCTATCTGCCGTCAGAATGATTACCTGGGAAGTATCTGATACTGGTTACTCTGCTTTTGGGATCCAGGTTTCTCTATGGATTTACCATTGGGCCAAGGAAAGTACAGTCAACACGTGTCTGGAAAAGATCAGTGACAGGCAGACTTTGTAGGATATCTGAGCAGCCAACTGAGTCAGCGGAAATGGCAAAAAATGAGATGAATCTGGCAGCCCTAATGGGGGCGATTACTAATATACAGAGAGCTGTAGAGCAACAGACCCAGGCTCAAGTGCAATGTCAGGCATAGATCCGGACAATTCAAGCCCGTATCCCTGTTGTGAATGGACAACCGGATGAGAATGTCAAAAAATTTTGGGAGGACAACCATGCCCCCGATGGATCGCAAGTCGTTCCACCACCACCACGGAACCCTCGCCAGGTGATAGTTGAGGAAGAAAATATTGCACAGTCTAGAGAATCTGCACTGATTGAGAAGATCGACAAGATGGAAAAGGTTTTTAGAAAAACCAAGGAGATCGAGAAATACATGTTAGATGTGGGGGGACTATGTTTGTTCTCAGACGCTAAACTGCCAAAAAAGTTTAAAATGTCAGACATGGAGAAGTTTGATGGAACCGGAGATCCCAGAATTCATCTCTGAATGTACGTTGGCACCCTCTCGTCGATGGAAATTGATGACCAGTTAAAGGCTCAGCTATTTCACCGATCTCTTTCTGAGGCAGCCTAGAAATGGTTCCTCTCGCTTGACGTAGCAAAGACGAGAACTTGGGAGAATATAGCAACGACTTTTATCAGTCAGTATAGTTACAATGTCCAACTGGACGTAACTACTCGAGAGCTTGAAATGACTCGACAGGAGAACCGAGAGTCTTTTGTTAATTTTCTGACCCGATAGAGGGGTAAGGCTGCTAAGATGACGAACTGGCCTTCTGAGAAAGAGCAAGTGAGGATAGTGGTGAAAAACTTGTAGTCCCCGTTGAAGCGTTATCTGATCACGCAACCGCTCTCCACATTCGAGTAGTTGTTTGATGCCGGGGTTCAGATAGACGATGCAATTCAATTAGGAGATATCGAGATAGTTGAACTGAGCCAGAAGCCTAGGAGGACCTTCCCCACAAATAACCAGAACCAATCTGCTATCACTAACCTCGTGTCTTGCTCAAACGAGATAAACTTGCTGAACCCATCTTCTTCCACCCAGCAGTCCAATAATGCCCAACAGCTAGACAATGACCAACAATAGCAAAGGCCAAGGAGGGTCTTCACCCCACTCAATATTTCATTATCCATAGCCCTGAATCGACTCGTTGAGAAGGGGCATATCAAGCCATTAGACCCCATGCATGTACCTGTTCCCCTACCGCCAAGGTTCAATGCTTCTTAATACTGTGCTTTCCACCAAGGTCATGGACACCTAATTGACAAGTGTTTGAGAATCCGACATGAGATCTAAAATCTCATCGACAACAAGGTGATCCCGCCGTCATCTGCCACCCCAAAGTCGAATGTCACAACTAACCCACTGTCGAATCATGCCAGGCAGGCCAGGGTAAATTACATGTCTCTGGAGGAATCAGAGGATCTGAGTCAGTACAACTGTTCAGCACACCTACCACACCCTCATGTTTCAACGACTGAGGATCAGACAACATGTTCATTCATGATGGTTAGAGGCAGTCGAGATAGGATGGAAGAATGGAATGATAATGCCTAGGAATGGTATCAACCAATAACCCAAGTCTACCAACAAGAGGAGGAGCGCAATGAAGAAGATGACTGGCCATTGGAATACTCGAGTCGACCTTATGGGTTTGACCATGTGCTTGATGGAATCACCATTCTCCAACTTTTTGAGGAGAACGTCGATGAAATGCAGTCCTACTGGCTGGTAAAAATCGTGTTGAAATCAGATGGAGTAGAGTGGACTGATTTCTGGGTTGCTCGAGAATAGCAAGTGAATTTTATTGAAGAGGACATCTGGGAGAAAATTGATAATACATGGGCTATTGAAGATGACGAGAAAAGAAAGGAAATGGCCGCCGTTAGTGTCATAAATGATTTGTGGGCGTTTGAAAGCCCTCTGCAAGTAAACGAACTGAGACAGACTGATAATGTGATGCCAGGGTTATGGGATCCTGAAGACGGCGTGAAACACCTAACTAGAAGTGGACGACATTTTAAGCTAGCTCAGCTAGAGACGGGACAGCCAAGTGAAAAAGAGAAAGAGTAAGAGGTGAAAGATGATGCTGTATTGAGACAATTGAAAAAGACACAAGCCAACATCAGTATCTGGGGCTTATTGATGGCTTCGCATAAGCATAGGCAAGCTATTTTGAGGGTGTTAAACAAGGGCAGTGTCCCGAGAGATGCAACACCCGAGCAGCTCATTGGGCTTATTCTGCCAGCCGCTAAACCAAAAGTCATATCTTTTTCTGATAAGGATTTGCCCGCTGAAGGAAAAAGTCACAACAAGCAGCTTCACATCACCGTCAAGTGCCTAAAAAATGGGTTCCGATAACCCTCATTAATAATGGGTATGTCTTGAACATTTTCCCATTAAGAACGGACGTCTGCTTAGGGATGAGGCCGGACCAGTTTGGTCCCTGCAATCAAGGGCTGCGAGCCTATGACAACACAAGAAGGGATATACTAGGACTGGTGTCATTTGCCGTTTCAGTAGGACCTCTTGAGACGTTAGTTGAGTTTCACGTGCTAGATGTACCGGCGTCTTTTAACTTGCTGTTGGGTAGACCTTGGCTGCATGACCCGAGTGTCCAAGCTGTAGCATCTACTCTCCATCAGAAACTAAAGTTGATAAGAGGTGGGGCAATTCTGACTATTCACGGAGAGGACAACATTCATCCCCCAAGAGGAGGAGAGGGCATAACTCTATTGGAAGTTCAGTATAATGAAGACGATGTGTTGCTCAGTGGTTTTCGATTTGATGAAGAACAGGCTATTCAGATGCTGATGAATGAAGAAGAAAGGTATGTCAACCCGGGGGCTATAACAATGATGAGGACAATGTCCTTCTTCTCGGGCATGGGATTAGGGCATAAACAACAAGGTATCCCGGAACCCATTTAGGTATTGCTGGCTCTGCATCGTTTTGGCCTCGAGTATAAACCAACGGAAGAAGATCTGAAAGGGCCTAGAAGGGGGCGAAAGGCCAATTATTCTGGAATACTCAATGAGTACTTCGTCAAGGAAGGGAAAGATTTCCCATATTGCGGTTTTTCAGAGCCATGGATCGATGAAGAAACTAATCAAAAGCTGCCAGGGTTTGAGATCTTTTTCAACCACCAGCTGTCTGACACGGAAGAGGAAGAAACAGTGGAAGGAGAGAAGGAAGAAAATAAGGTTCAGGAAGAAGATTGGGCCGACAAACTCGACGGTACCGACCTGGGAGTGCTGTTCAACGAGAAGATGGCTTAGCTGCGTATAACTGAATCAGATTGCTTCATGATGGGCTTCAGCGCACCGGCAGATTGCACCAAGCTCATCGTCGACGCAGCTGCAAAAGAAGTGAAAAACTGGACCATCGAGTCTTGTAATGCGTAGGTTTTCTATCCTGAGTCCAAGTTTGAGTCGAAACCTGTAATCGAGGGCACATCTGTTAGTGCTCCTCTCCCAGCTTTTACCATCGAGTTTGTAATCTCCTCTATTTTTAATGAAATGAACAAGATTTTCGGTTACACTGTTTTGTTTGATTTATTTCATACGCTTTCTAACGATTTTGAAATTGACGGGGATATCCCAAAAAAATAAAACTTTTAATAAAAAGAGAAGAAGAAATGCGTGCTAATTGAAGAAATTTTGTCAATAAATCTAGGTAATGAAACTAACCCGTAAAATGTTTAAATCGGTTCTTTTTTATCCTCAGTTGAGCATGAGCAACTAATAACTTTATTAAAAAAAATTCAAAGATGTATTTGCATGGTCTTACGAGAATATGCCCAAAATTGATCCTAACATTGTCCAATACCATATCTCCTTATACCCTGATGCCAAACCGGTTAAACAGAAATTAAGACGGATCCGGCCAGAATGGGCTATGAAGATCAAAGAGGAAGTAGTCAAACAAATCAATGCTGGGTTCCTAATGGTAACCCAGTATCCAAAATGGATAGCCAATATCGTGCCAGTTTTAAAGAAGGACGGTCGTATCTGAATCTGCGTGAATTTTTGGGATTTCAACAAGGCGAGCCCGAAAGACGATTTTCTACTGCCATACATTGATGTTTTGGTAGATAGTACAGCACGGCACACCTTGTTGTCATTTATGGATGGTTTCTTCGAATATAACTAAATTCTAATGGATCCTAAGGATAGAGAAAAGACAACATTCACCACGCCATGGGGCACCTATTGTTATCGTGTAATGCCGTTTGGCTTGAAAAATGAAGGGACAACCTATCAAAGGGTTGCCACTACTTTACTGCATGACATGATACATAAGGAGGTCGAGGTGTATATGGACGATATGATAGTTAAGTCAAAAGATCGGGATGGCCACATTGTAGCACTACGAAGATTCTTCGAAAGGATTCGGAAGTACAAGATGCGACTCAACCTACAGAAATGTGTCTTTGGAGTTACTGCCGGAAAGATGTTTAGATTTATGATCACTCAACAAGGTATCAAAGTAGACCCTTCAAAGATTAAAGCAATTTTGGAAATGTCTCCTCCGAGGATCGAGCGAGAAGTCAGAGGCTTTCTGGGTAAGATACAGTTTATCAGCCGATTCATCGTAAAACTGATAACTACCTGCGAGCCACTCTTCCGTTTGCTGAAGAAATGGGTCAAATTCGAATGGGATCAAAAATATCAAGATGCCTTTGATGCCGTATGACAGTACCTACAAAATCCATATGTTTTAGCTCCTCCCGAACCTGATAGGCCATTGATCCTCTACTTGTCAGTAACTGACTCAGCTATGGGATGTATGCTAGCACAAGAAGGAGAAATTAGAATCAAAAAGGCTGTCTACTATTTAAGCAAGAAGATGATCGAGTCAAAAATATGGTACATGCCGCTAGAAAAGACATGTTGGGCCTTGGTGTGGGCTTCCCGAAAATTGAGACATTACATGTTGTCTTTCACAGTAAATATCATCTCCCGGATGGATCCATTGAAATACCTGTTTGAAAAGCCGACACTGACAGGAAGGTTGGCTCGATGGTTGCAGTTGTTATCTGAATTTGATCTTCAGTATGTCACCCGAAAGTCAGTCAAGGGCAGAGCAGTGGTGGAATTTCTGGCCGACCAACCTGTTGAAGGAGGCGCAGACACAGAATTCCAGTTTCCTGACGAACATCTAATGAAAGTTGGGAATGACAAATGGACTCTATATTTTGATGGCACATCCAATCAATATGGCTGCGAAATAGGAGTCCTCCTTGTCAGCCCCGACGAATCGCATGCCCCCTTATCATTGAAGCTCAATTTTGAAGTCACTAACAATCAGGCTGAGTATGAAATATGTTTAGCTGGATTAGAGGCAGCCTTAGAACTAGGGGCATGGAAGCTGGAAGTCATCGGAGACTTAGCACTAGTGGTTTCACAAGCTAAAGGAGAATGGAAGGTCAGGGACGAAAAATTGATTCTCTAACATCAGGAGCTAGAGAAGCTGATATCGTGCTTTGAATCAATAATCTTTACCCATGTGCCAAGATTGCAGAATAAGTTCACCGATGCACTGGCCACCCTAACATCCATGATTGACATACCGCCTGGAGTCCGACTGAAGCCCTTTATAGTTAAACAGAAAAGAAGGCCGGCATATGAAATGACAGCCGCAATTGAGGAAGCATTGACGATCTTCCATGGTATTTTAACATTCAGAACTTCGTGCAGAAGCGAGAGTATCCTAAGTTTGCCAGCAAGAAGGACAAAAGGGCAATACGAAGACTATCTGCACAATTTGTCATTTGCGGTGATAGAATATATAAACGAGGACATTTTGGGGTCAATAAGCTGTGTGTAAACACGGAAGATGGCCAAGAACTGATGAAAGAAATACACGCAGGAGTTTGTGGGCCACACATGAGTGGAAATATGTTAACCAAGAAGATCCTACGACAAGGATACTTTTAGATGAAAATGGAGGCAGATTGTATACAGTTCGTGCGGAGGTGCCACAAATGCCAGATTCACACAAACCTTATGCACATTCTCCCGTCTCAGCTGTACAACTTGATGGCACCATGGCCATTCTCAGTATGGGGCATCGATGTGATTGGCAGAGTAACACCGAAGGCATCCAATGGACATGAGTTTATCTTAGTGGCCAACGACTATTTCACCAAGTGGGTGGAAGCAGCTTCCAACTCGGGTATTGAAAGCCTCCCATATTGCTAAGTTCATTAAGCAAAATATCATTTGTCGGTACAGAGTTCCCCATGAGGTCGTCTCGGATAATAGCTCACATTTCCAAGGGGAGGTCTTGGATCTTTTTAAGGAATATCGGATAGTGGCTCATAAGTCCTCACCATATCGGCCGCAGACCAATGGAGCAGTCGAAGCAGCAAACAAGAATATTAAGAAAATTCTGCAAAAGATGATCAACTCACATAAAGATTTGACAGAACATCTACTATTTGCACTCTAGGGATACGGAACGTCGATCAGAACTTCAACCGAAACTACACCATACTCTTTAGTGTACGGGATGGAAGCCGTGCTTCCCATTAAGGTGGAAATTCCTTCGCTGAGAGTAGTGACTGAGGCCAGTATTTCAGAAGCAGAATGGTAGAGGAACCGAATGGAAGAGTTTCTCTTGTTTGATGAAAGAAGGCTGCAGGCTCTGTTTCATGTACAAGGTTATCAAAGGAGGATAGCTCCTGCGTTCAATAAAAAGGTTAAGACTCAAAATCTCAGAGAACGGAATTTAGTTCTTAAGGAAGTCAGGGCTCCCATCTTCGACTCGAGGGGCAAGTTCAAGCCAAACTAGTCTGGACCATTTCACATCAAAACCATCATGACTGGTGGTGCAGTCATCATTATGGATCTGGATGGTAATGCTTTCTCTACTCCGGTTAATCACGATCAGCTCAAAAAGTACTATCCTTGAGGTAAAAATAAAGATAAAATAAAAGCTTGCTGAGCTGAAAATCAAAAAAGACATCTCAGGCAAAAGTTAGAGCAGCCCCCAAGGCCGAAAATTCGAAAGAGCGACATTGACAAAAGTTAGGGTATCACAAAAGGAGAGTGCCAATACTTGAGTGAAAACTGAGCCCGAACTACATTATGGCCTGATTCTACTTTTTTTTAGAATACGTTGGCAGCTTCTTTTAAAGAAGTCCGGCCACATTCTTTGTCTTTAACCACTTTGAATCTGTATAAGATCAATGCAAATTAATTTCTGAATTTTGATAATAAAATCATTAAAATTTTAGATAAAATTAAACCATCTTAAACATAAAGTGGGAGTTTGTCATTATTTCGATCAGAGTTACAAAGTTTTTGAATAAAAAAAGGGCATGCAAGTCCCAAACTCTACAAACAAAAAAAAAGCAATGAAATTTTCGAAACAAAGCAAGAGGCCTCAAGTTCTCCTTCTTTTTGCTGCTTGTTTTTCTTCTTCTTTATCTTTCTTCTCCCGATCTTGCATCAGCCATGTCTTGTATTCAGCAGAAAGCTCAGAACACTGCAACTCATGCATCTCCATCAATGAGCGAGATGGCCAGGCATCATGATATGATAATAGAAACAAGGCCCGTAGTATGGATGAGAACAGACGGCGTCGAATGCTGGGAAAACTGATCTGATTGCGACCAAACTGCCGCATGATCCGATAGGGATAATAGAAAGTAGTTTGACACAGACCGACCAGCAGAACACTAGGGTGGTCCATAGTAGTCAAAGTCATGGCAGGAATCTGCCACCAAGGGCGCTGCCAGGTAATATTTGAACCGGTCAGAGAAGAAAGATACTGTCGCCAGGCTACCTCAGTATCGCATACTGATAACGGGGGTGGTAAAGGAAAGATGCAGCGCTGTGTCTGTCAGTAGGGGTTTTTGCTCAAGATTTATCTTCTCCATCTGCCAGTTCTGCAGCAAAAGTTAGAATAGTGAGAGAAAAGCATCACAGTATGACAAAGAGCTAGGTGAAGAGAAATGTTTGAGTTTACCCAAAGAAATAAAGGGCTGCCAACAAAGGTAGTAGTCTCACCACGATAAACAGCATTTAAACCTAACAGTGTTTCAGCTAAGATAAGAGGAACGAAGTCCCTTCCCATCCACATTTGACCGGCAATGTCAACCAATGCACAACTAATTTGCCCGTCAGGAGGGACAAGAAGATACCGGACAAGAAGACAGAAGCAAATGGCATAACGTTGCCGCAGCTAAAAATTGAGGTCACTAAGGTCACCAGTGGGACGAAACCTCTCAACAAGCCACGGAATGTCAAGGCAGTCACTCGTTGTCAAAAAGGAGGCTTCCATCCTAGATAGACCACAAAGTCGCATCACCTGCTGCCGAGCCGAAAGGGAGAAAGTGGGAACTACAGCGGAGTTCCGCGAAGTCAAATCCAGCATAGCAGCGAACTCCTTCACAGTGGGGCATAGCTCTTCAAGGCCAAATCGAAAGACGTGAGACTGAGGACCTCATAGTTAGGCAGCAACATTCAGCAATGGTTCGTCAGTCTTTACATCCATTAGATAAAACAAAGAGTTGGTACCAAAAAGGGCAAAATTCAAACGTTCAATGTTGGAGAATGCCTCAACCCATGAAGAAAGTGGGGTAGTCATCTGAGTGTGAGTAACAAAAAATGGGGCCTCAAGGGCTGTAATTATAAGGCAGAAAAAGCCGAAAAATAAAAAATTCGGCAAAAGGCACACTCATTGTGGCGCACGCCACCATGGAGTTGGCGACCGCCAACTTGAAAAACACCGTACAGTGACATCATCACTTTGACCAGACGGCCGCCAGGATGGAAGTTGTGACCTCCATGTTGGATTATGGCGACCGCCATGTTCAAATATGGCGGGTGTATTCAGTTTGTAGTTTCTGTGGCTTGTGTAAAATGTTAACATTCGCATTGTACATACAAGATAGTTTGAGCAGTAAATAAGAGAGAATCACACAGTAGATGAATGTCAAGCAATAAAATGGCACGAAGGCCCAAAGATGCATAAAAGGTAATATAATGTAAACTTGGGCACCCAGGCCCAAT
>JAULJZ010000001.1:4915027-4927841 GCA_032270985.1 Heliamphora pulchella | reverse complement strand
TGCCCACTTATGAGTTATGACTCCATCATTTGCTGCCAACACATCAATTTTGTCCCATTGCAGCCAATTGGGTCTTTTACCAGTAGTAAGAAATGATTTTGATAGTAAGCATGTTCAGCGAAGCAAAGGTTCTTGCCACGTACCTAGAGTGAATGGAACAATGTAAAGCAGAGCAGGTTGGCCATGTCCATCCATTAAGTTCAGAGCCACATATGTGATGAGAAGACCTAGAAGCAAAAATACCACGACTATGAACAATAGCTTACTTTATTAGAAAACAATAATACAATCCACAAAAGCAAGTGATGCAATAGATGTGGAGTCATGGTGATATTTTTGTTGTCAGTAAGACTATTATACCACCCAATATAACCATCGTAATCTCTAGCGTTTTTTTTTTTCTTTCTTTCTAATCAGCAGGAAAACAAAATATATAAAAATAGAATAGAACAATAAGTGAGGGGACGAGAATTCCACCAAAAGAACAAAAAGATTAACCAAATCAAGTGGCACACCACCTTCCAATCTTCGATAACAAAAACAAAGTAATGCCCTTAGGAGGAGAATCCAATGCCCAAAAAAAAAAAGATAAATAACACACCCTATCCCATACAGAATTAATCTGCCACCTTCTGTTAAACTCTAGTGTTACGCTCCAACCAAATAACCCAAATGCATCACAAATAAATTTGATCCCAAGCACCCCATTTTTTATTTGTAATAATTTAACCACAGGTGAATCATTTTCTTCAGAAACAGACACAGAGTGATACATTTCTTGCAGCAGGGAGAAAAGAAAGAGAAAAAAAAAAGATGAGAAGAAAGCGGCAGGTGCGTCAATTCCCATATAAAGGTTATTTTCATACCTAACCCATAAGCAATCATTGCCCATAAGAAGTATCCAACCCGAAGATGCTTCTTTGACAGCCAGTCGTACCTGCAAGGATAAAAGTACATTTTAGCCTATGACCGGTAAATGACTTGCGCACTCAGTAAAAACTGCATCCATCTTTCACCTTGTTTGAGGCATCAAAAATAATAATCATTTTACACAGAAATTCAAAAAATCAAGAACTAGGAAAGGAAGGAGTCAGAAAAATGTAACTATATTGAAACAGCCCCACCACCCCACCCCACCCGCACCCCCGCTCACCCATTCCCCTTGATGCTTCTCTAAGTAGAAAAAGTCCTACTACCATAGCCTAAAATGTTAAGAAAATCCCACACAAACCACAATGATATTGAGCATTGTGTTTACAAGAATTTCCCTAAAGTGAGAGGTGGATGGGAAGTAGGAGAGTGAATATAGTACTGAGGACGCGTATTAAAAGACAACGAATTCTAGAATGCATTTTTTTAGCCGACTCAAATAGGACAATAACCGAGCAAGTTATGGCTGGGATGCACAAACCTCAGTGAAAATGCTACGAGCAGTCCTGGTAAGATGATGTCACCGAATCCAATGATGCTGTAGCCACCCCAAGGATCAAACATCCGAGGGATCTTCAGCAGCATCGGTATGCCATCTTCTCTACTCTTATCACCACGAGCAACCTGTATGAAAAAAAAAAAAGAAAAAAATGCAGAATTGGGCATTTACATAGATATGCCGTGGAAACCAAATAACAGGCCTTTATCTAGTGTATTGTTATGTCAAAAGGATTTGAAGACAAACTTACCACAATCATCACGCTCTCATGGAACCACCATTTAGAAACAAATACCCAAAAAATATCATACAAGAAAGCACAACTGAGAAGAACTGTTCCAACCTGATTGCATCAAGAAGAATATTATCATCTTATTAACATTAATTAAGAAGCATAATGTTCTTACCAAGAATGAAAATCAATGACAACGCATTTTCCTAAACCAAAATATTGACATATAAAAATGAGATATAAAATGAAGAAACTGATTCTTTATGTGACCATTAACACGTGATGAACATGGGTGGACCTAGTATAGGTCCAGTAGGGCCGTGCGTGCCCTCACTGAAAATGTAAAAATACCCTTAATGCTCTTATATTTTTGTATTGTTTTAATTAGGCTCCATTTTTTAGAATTAAAATATTTTACAATAAAAATAGTTTCCATATCAATTTATTTTATGAAAAATAATCTTTTTCATTTTATTTTCCAATGTTTGGTTGGTATTTAAAAAATATTTATCAAAAGAAAATAGCAAACTTCTTAAACAAAAGACGCGACTATTTTAATATCGCCATCGGCACCACCATTCCCGCCACAATCAACGCTACCACCGACATCGCTGCCACTACCACCACCACCACCACCACCATTGCCAGTAGGGCCAGCACTATCGTCGTCACTGCCACAATCATTCCCACCATCGTCGTCACTACCATTGCCGCCACTGCTGCCAGCACCACAAACGCCACGTCCACGACCATCATCGTCGCCGCCATTTTCACAACCATTCCCAGCACCATCACTATTGCCACCACCGCCTCCACCTTCACCACTATAATCGTCTCCCCGCTGCCGCCACAACCACCACCGTTGTCACCCCCAATGCCACCACCACCACTGCCACCCCCACCACCACTGTGGCTACAACCACTTCCCTGTTTGACACAAAAAATGGCTTAATCGCTTTTCTATGTAAACTGACTTTAGTATTTTTATGTTATTTTATCAAACCAAAATGAGAAATAGGTAAAATAGTTTACCGAAAAATATTTTAAATAGAAACAAATGGAGCCTTATTGTATTTGTGTCCCTACTAAAAAATATAAAAATAACTCTAGTATCCTTATATTTTCATATTTTTCTTCTATTAGTGTATTTGTGCTCCAAAAAATTATACTTTTTCCCTTAAATATATAAGCAAAGAAACAAACTTCTCTTTTTTAGGAGCTACTAAAGCATTCGCTTTTTTCCTGAGTACAATTGCCAGAATCATTAAGCACTTGTACACTATGTATAAAGCCTTGTACCTATGAGTGTGATTAGGAAACAAGTGTGTTGATTGTGGGAAAAAAAAAAAGTATTCTCGTTATGTTTGGAGTTGTGCCCCCATTGAGATGAATTTTTGAATCCGCCACTGCTGAAGAGCATAGGCGTGAGTGAGAGCAGCCACCAAGCAGATACTGCCTGGTTAGCAATCTAAGATAACATCCAAGAAAAAAGTAGCATGCTAGGCCGGCCCTGGGCATAAGCCCACCAAGAAGCCACCTAGGGCTTGCAAATTTTGTTTAAAAAATGGGAGACCTTCTTAGATAAAGCTTTTTATACTTTGGAAAAAAATAAATTTTCCACTAAGCCTCAATCAAATATCAAATAAAGGGCCCTACTTTGATTTTAACTTTATCAAATTCTATGTAGATTCATCCCTGAATACCAAACTTAAAATAAAAATATTTTAATTGTAGATAGCCCAAATTAGGTCTAGTCCTTTAAAGAAATACCGAAAGAAATAAAAAAAAAGTCAATTAAAGTGCTAAATTAGTTAAAAATACTGAATTGTTGTTTTCCAAATCCATGAATTGTTAGTGGAATATTGTTAATAAAATATGACAAGAATAATGTTTAAATGATATTTGATAAAGTTATTTCAATTTTTTTTAATATTATAACTTTAGATTATTTAGTTATTTCTTTCTTATTACAACACCTTGCAATTTTTTTCCCAAACTCCCCAAATGCAAAATGGTTATTTAGTTATAAAAAAAATCAAAAACTTACATTTTTTCTTTCGGCCAAATAACATTATGAAAAATCCATCTTTTGGTTATAGAAAAGTCAAAAACCTATCTTTTCCCTTTTGGCCGAATAACAATTCTACACACACACAGAAGAACAAAAAAAAAAAAGCTTAAACACGAAGGTTATCAAACATGTTCATTTGTTTTGCATTTTTTACTAAAAAAAAGTCAAAAACTGAAAGAAAAAAAAAACATCTTAACAAACCAAATCCTATTCAATTCGTGTAATAATTTCTTCTTGAAGTTGATTTTATTCCATTTTTATTTTTGTCCATGAAATTTTATCAAGGCCCCATTTTAAAAGTTTGTTAAGAGCCCCTAAAAAATTAGGGCCAGCCCCAGTAGCATGAGTTCTTCCATGACTATCAAAAGAAAAATAAGTTTGAGAAATCACCTTGAGATTAGGAACACGTATAATCTGGAGAACTGTGATTATCAAAGCAATTCCCTGTTAGGGGAGGAAAAAGTAAAATTATCATTAGTTGGGGGCTCACCATCAATGTACAAACAGCATACTAATAGACTTGAAGATGATTACGATTTACACAAATTCAGCATATATCCCATGAAAGAAAAGTGTGCTTCAGTGAACAAATGGAGGCTACTTCTCTCAAATCATAAAAACTTTCATGGATCAAAAGAAGCAATTCGCATAAAATAGCAATAGTAACTCCATTCATTATATAATGAGATCTTCTTTGAACTTGATGCTCAAACAGAAAGAATAGCAGAAAAAGCAGAAAATACAGAACATGACCGTCAATTTCACATCATAACAAAACAAACATATTTCCATTTGCAGAATTACTGTATTTTAGGCAGTCAATTGATGTGTCTTCTTTAATTGCACAATTCTTGTAAATGGGATAACCAAGTGGAGAGGTGTTATAAGAAAGTCATCCATTTTTTTTTTTTTGGGGGGGGGGGGGTTGGTTTCTCTGAAGCTGCAATAATTAAACAATCATGCAGAGGAGGATGAAATCAAATATAAAAGAGAACAATATAAATTCATTCTTACAAGGATATCTTGTCCTATCCAAGCAAACGAGACACGTCGAAAAACAGCCCAAACAACAGCAAATGCTATGCAGAATGGAGAGACACCTAGCGTCAGATAAGAGACAGCTCCAACTAGTGGTACTTTAACAAATGATTCTGCAGCATGTTCAAACCATCTGAAACTATAGTTGTTAAATTGTCAGTCCAGACTTCTAAAAAACCTACTACAAGCAACGCAATCAACAAAAAGATATTTTGGTAAGTAACATTAATTTTGGCAACAACTTTAAAAGAATATACAACATCATTACACATGAGCACTCTATTAGTAGTGGAAGACTTGGTCCACCGTCCATCTCTTCAATACCAAAAAAATTGCCATGTGAGAGGAATTGAAAGACTTGGTCCACCGTCCATCTTTTCAACACCAAAAAAATAGCCATGTGAGAGAAACTGGCAATCTTTTGATGGCATAGATATTCCATTTCATAAAAGCTTATATTTTAATTTACCTTTTATTTTTTGCACAGTTGTGTCAAGGGAAAGATGCATCCATTTATGAGCTGCTTCATGGATTTTGAACACAATATGGAGTGTTGAGGGTTGTTTGGGGGTAAAAGATCTTAGTTTTGTTCTTCTTAAATTTAGTTTACAGCTTGTATACATGGGTGGTGCTTCACTCCTAGTTTAAATAAATTTTATCTTTGCTTATAAAAAAAAATTTCAAAAAGTGCTACATTTACACCCTACAGTCCTGACCAAAATGGAAAATAAGCATTTGATGCCATCATTCTCTCTAATAATGTCGGTAATTTTCCCCAATTTTTTACAAGTTCTTTTATGCAAATATTTACTAAGCATGCAGGAGATCCAAATCTCAATTTTCTCAACTTCATTGTACTTTGATATATGATGATCAAATTAGAAGGATCACAATCAGCGAGTGGTTTCATACTCCCAAACCCAATCAAAACAGTGAAGAAATGCAAATTCCTAGAAAATTACACATTCTCTAAGCTTATATGTTGATGTTAAACATTCACAATCACATAAATCACAGTGAAGACCAACTGACATTCCAGGAGAAATAAGAAATTTGCTTCATAGGGAAAAACAAGGACAAACAGTGTGAAAGTTAACAATAAAAATAGCTAGAGATACATGTTAAGCACATTTAAAAGAATAAAGTAAAAAGTTCCATCACAATTCTGTCATGCATGCGCATTCTCTTAAACGCACTCATCACTTAGTTGATTTCTTTTCCTTATCAGGATTCAGGAGAGCTTATTCCCCCCCTTAACTGTGGAACATTACACTACCGTACTTTGGAAAAATTAACATCATGCATACCTTGATAATAGAGCCACCAAGCAAGTTTGCAGACCCTGTAAATACAATTGAGATTACATGGTTTAGTATTCAAAAGAATGAGAAGAATATTTGAGATAAACTAAGTTCGCCAGCTCACGCCTCGTCTCATTCGGTGGCTGTATACAGATAATGTCTAACATGAAATCATGTTGAGATGAAGCGACATTAATAAAGTACATGAGGGTCAGGTCCTCAGGGTCGCTTCAAGACAAATCTTTAAAAAAACGCCTTGAGGCTCAAACCTCTGAGGCCCACGTCACAAAAAGTAGCTGTAAGTTTAACCCAAACTGCAGGTACACTTCAAAATTGATACATGGGTTGCCTTCGAAATAAGTTATGGGTTATCAAATTACATGCCTGGCCTATTTAAAGTTTACAAATCTCTTGTTTTGCTACGCTATGGTTAGCCAACTAGAGTTTGAAGTTTTTCTATGCGGTGATTGAGCATCAAAGACAACCATTCATGATGGAGTTTACTATAACCATAAAAAATCTTGAATATCACTAGCCTCATTTCTGAATAAACCTTCATATGTCATCTTCGTTCTTAATTAGTTTCCAAATAAAAGCTGAGGACCAGTGAAACCCACATACAGGTACACACAAATTGCAAGAAATTTGGTGAATTAGAATAAATATGCAATTCTGTATACAGGAGAAAAAGTAGAAGAAAAGAGGAACGAAGATTGGCAATTACTAGGATTACACCGCAATTCAGCATATAATGTACTAAGATATAATAAACTAACAATTCAGCACATAATGTACTAAAAATATAAAAGAATACTATGATGTGAGCATGAATACAAAACATCTTGAAACATGAAGAATGACGCACCTCTGCCCCACCAATGGAAAACAGAACCACCAGAACCTCAATAAACCACACTGACATTAGCTTGTAAAGCATGAACAAGAAACACGAAGCAATCACAACAAAAAGAATTGCTGATGTTGTGCTGATGTCAATGACACGGCCAGAACCAGAGGTGTCAATGCTTAAAAAATCATCTGAAGCATCCTTCATCAACCACATAAATCAAAAATCAAGTGAAAGAAACAATGGTATCTTGCAAATATTCATGTCTCGCAAATGAGAACCATTCTTGAATTAGGGTAATGCATATGAGAAAGGAAAAATAATTGACCTTTAAGAACTTGTCTTGCTCAATAGCTGCTTCTCTGGCATTCCATGCAGACCAATAAGAGGCACATAAGATGGTACCAACAGCCATAAGCCACAAAAATACTTCAGCTACATCAACTGATGGGCGCTTTGGAGAGTATAGCTGCACGGAAACTGAACAAACAGGAATTATAAGTCACAGAGTAGATAGGGCAAACGAAATAACTCAGCCAGCCAAAATGCTGGAGTATGTATCACCTAAGAATCACGGGCACTTCCACAGAGCAAGCGTATCGCGTCGTGCTGGACACTGCCACTCTTCATACACTCTCAAAAAAACGTGTTTGACAATTTTTAAACGTGCCTTAGTTAAAAAAATTAAATTTATAATATCAAATAATTTACCGACACTTCGCGGATACTTCGATGACACTTCTTGAACCCTTCAAATACATTCTATGTGATAAATCTCCTCATATTAACAGTGTTTTGAATTCTTCAAAGATCAACTTATGCGCACTAAATATAAAATGAAATATATGCCTTTTCAATTTAACAAGTAATATGATGCATATATTTCATTAACTTTAAATCAATAATTTATATATTTGATATATAATAAATATGCGAAAAAAATAACCCATCTTGAACGTGTTGTGAATTGCAGTTTTTTAAGATCGATGTGTTGGTGTGTCGGTGTCGTGTCCGTCTCATGTCATGTGTCCATGTCCATGCTACTTAGGGTATCACTAACAAGAGAATGATAACATTTAACGCAATGGAGATACATAGGTAATAGTGTTATTATTTTAAACACATATTTAGTTCTATTTTGTCTGAATCTTTGAAAATGTGCAGAATAAGTCTTACCGACGGAGTTGTTCTTTAAACTTTCTTCCAAGCTCAGACCAGCATCTTGAGGAAGCATGACAGTGGGTATGTCTATATCTACATTAGTTTCATTGGCTTCACAGACCATTTTGAAAAGTTCTGCAGAAAAACCAGAAAAATAATCAAACAGATGAAACACGGTTTACAAAGTCAGACTTTGACTTTGATTAGTCGTCGTTGTCAGGGATAAGCATTACTATAACGGGTTCTTGTACAACATCCACTGCTTATTATTTTACATATATAAGTAGTAGTCATCAAAGGACTGTTACAACCATGATAGAACATTAGGATAACCTGCCTCCCTTGTCTCTCCCCACATTGACGTCGAAATGTATGCCAGTAGAAATTAATTATTTAACCATGAAAGATTGCCTTTTATATTTGAGAAATCCCCTGAAAACCTAAAGAAATTGGAAAGTTTTGGTACAAAGCTCCTTTTTATGGAAAGCAATTTGGCTCCCTTCTACGCAAACACATGCAAAATACCCGAACGAAAAAATATATACATATTAGTAATGGCCAAATTCTGCATCAGGATCAATAAATCAACTAAAATAAATATATGACTTCGTTAGGACAGTGCAGTGGACCAAAAACTTGAAAAAAAAATGAGAAGTAAAAATGAAAGACCTGCACGGTTGTTTATAATGAGGATGGCTGAAGCGCCAGCAGCCTCTGCGACATTTGCCTTGGCTGTGAAACTACAGTTGCCCCGTTGCACAAGGATGACCTCACCTGTAAACTACCAAACAGAAAGAAGCTCCAAATTACAAGTTGATGGTTATGCTACTTGACAAATTGTAATGCTTCCAAAGAAAGGATAAAGTCTTTTTTTGGTGCAAAAAAGGAAACATGCTTCAAATGTGGGTGGAATGCATCTCTGAGTAGAATTTTAAGTGGTTACAGTAGGAAGTATAGCAGAAACAAAAACCTTGTTTTTAGGTTCGCTACAGCAATCGGGCGGATTTGAAAGGGCAAGTCTAGTTTGATTGGCATATTTCTCCTTTGATTCCAAGGTAGGACCAAAGCGAGCACCAACACCGACAAATTCATCCACTTCTTTACCATCAATATAAATCGGGACTTTCACCTATCGAGCAGAGGCAAATTATAACTTCAACTGCAAAGCGTTTCGAGTAAAAGGCGAAAAGCGAAGGATTCCCATCATCAAGCACCATTGTGAAAAGATGAGTTGTAGACAAAGTGAAGGATTCCCATCATCAAGCACCATTACGAAAAGATGATGAGTTGTAGACAATGTAAAAATAAATAAATAAATAACATTGCTAGGTAAGAAAAGCTTCAGCATTCATGCCATTTTATCAAACAAGCTCAATATTCCAAATCGGTCTTGTATCACATTTATACAGTCACCAATCCAAAACAACATAAAAAGGAAGGAAAGCTGCCTAATATAAGGACTGTGATGAAAGATTGATTCCAATCAACTCTATTAAACAAAAAACATCTCCATTAAAATAAAAAACAACTGGAATGCCAACATCTTCCAAATCAACCCCTAAACTGATATTCACAATCAGAACTCCCATTGAAACCGAGGAAGCATGACAAACCCAGTTCATACAATCATCACTTGCTCTAGACTAAACTTCATCAGACATGACACAAATTACGGATCACCAATAAATAAACGGTAAATTACACCAACCTCCCTGAGATTTGGGTCAAATAGAGTCAACCCCACGCATTTGAAAAAATTACACCGACACCCCTTAGCATTTAACGACGTTAACGGAATTGATTAAAAGACACATTTATCCTCAAGTATTGATTCTATAATCTCTTTTTCCTCTTCTCCACACGTCTGTAACACATTATCTAACCTAGTTGATGGCCACCAAACAGTTTATTCTGCGCATTTTGCCTTCATCTGAAGCATATATAATAAACCCTTTTTTTTGCCTTAATTATTTAAGACCGCATAAACAAAATAACACAAACATGCAGGGATAGATACCCAGAAGCAAGGGAAGATGATAACCAGACACCCACAAAGAAAGAAGCAAAGAATTCCAGAGACCCAGTTTCGCCCGCCCTTCCCCAATTTTCAGAAACCCACAACAACATCGTAAAAGTTTCATCTTTTGTATTTATGTTAGCCACTAAACCAAGATGATGACACATCCTTTCCCTCCCAAAACAATTATGGAATCATCACTCCTCAGCACCCGATTTCCCCTCCCTGCTCTATTCCCTCTCGCTGCACCCTGCCCTCACCCAAACCCAGCAAGCCCACGCTAGCCTCATCACCGCCGGCCTTGCCGCCGATGCCCAACTTGTCGACCACCTCATCGCCACCTTGGCTCTCTCCCCATCAGCTCCATTTGAGTATTCCCGCTCCATCTTCAAGTATCCGAAACCCAAGCATTTTCGCCGCCAACAACGCTATGCGATGCTTCGCGAATAATGAATTCCCTGTTGAATAGGTTGTTCTCTATGAGTTGATGTGGCGAAGTTTTATTGTGCCACCCAATAATTATACTTTTCCTTTCATATTACAGGCTTGTGAGAAGGCTTTGGCATTGGTTGAAGGGAATCAAATCCATGTTGACCTTGTGAAGCCAATGCCAAAGCTGAATTTTTAATTTATCATGTTAGCTACAAACCAAAACCCAAATGGAGAGTAGGCAAATCGAAGGGAGGGAAGATGATAACCCGAATGATAACCCAAATTTTTTTAGTTTATCCCGTTATAGCTCGCGGACACCGAATCGATTCCGTGCCAAAGATCCCTTTCATCGTCAACGACTCTATGGATGGAATCAAGAAAACCTCCACTGCCATCAAATCCCTAAAACAGATTGGTGCTTATCCTCACGCCGAGAAAGCAATAGATAGCTAGACAGAGGTGCCAGGCGGAGGTGATGAGATTGGTCGGCGGCGACGGCGGAGCCGAGGTAGTCAACGTTGAAAGGAGTGATGACGAGAGAGAAAGCTAATAGAAGACTTTAATAATGGGAATCTCTCAAAGGATAAATGGGAAGAACACGGCAGTGCAAATTTATGCCGGAGCAAATATGGAATAATTGCTAATATTATTTGTTAACTGTGAGTTAACTAATGGAAATCTTAACAGTATGGATCGATGTGTAATACGAAATTAAACGTCAAGGGATGACAATGTAATTTTCTCAAACGTATGAAGTTGAATGTATTTGACCCAAACCTCAGGGGAGGATGGTGTAATTTACCCATAAATAAAACCATTACAGTATTAAACAAGTAAATACAGACACCAATTCTTACAAAACCATCAAGAAAAACAGAAAATTCATAACAAAATAGAACAAAAGCCCGATTATATTCAGTTCATAAATCCAAAAGCCAAAGAACTCATTATCGCGATTTAGTTTATTTCATCACGACCACCACAATCACCATCATCTTAAATCCGTTAAACAATGTCAGCTCACGAAAATCAGTTCATGTTTTGATCTATATATCAACGAGTTCGGCTCCTCTCCATTTCTCTATTATAGTGTTCAAGTTGAGCTCACTTTAATAATCTACCCGTTCATGTAGAGCTAAAAATATAATTCACGCAAAAAAAAAGTAAATTAATTAAAAATCAATAGTCTTATAATTGGATTACATTAACACTAAAAAAAATACACTGTTATATTTGTCACGTATCTTTTTATTTTAAAAAAAAACACATGATCGATCCGACCACGTAGCTACTAATCTTTGATCAACTTAATTTTCTTTTTATGTATGAATGATATTCTCGACAGACTTTATAATATAAACGAATCGAATCATTAAAGTAAATCCAACTTAAATTATTATAAAAGAAGAACTGAGGCCTCTCTAATTCTTCGAGGATTTAAAAGGAGCTGGACTCTATACCGACGTACATCTATACAATCATATAAACTATATATATCGGTTAGAAACGAGCTGAGATTCGTTGTCTCCAAAAATACGTCCCTATATCCTTATGTAAAAATTTCAAAAAAAAACGAAAATCTCCAGACATATTCAATGATTTTTAACGTATTGGAACAAAAAGGAAATGTAATTTTCGGTAGAAACGGCGAAATGCGAGGGAAATCGAGATTGAGATACTTCACCAGAACGAAGTCGTTGTCGCACCCAGGCCTCTTCGGGGCTTCATCGTCCTGGTGAACTATGTCGCCGGCGTAAGCCGCCGGAGAACACAAAAGCACCAGTAAAAGATGAGGAAGAAGAACGGCGCCGAGAGAAGACGACTTCGAGTCCATCAAAATCCCTCTGAGAGAGTTTTGAGTTTTGACAGTCCAGAGATAGGGGGAGGTCGGTCAACAAATATGATTTTATTGATTCTCTCTCTCTCTCTCTGTATGCATAAAAAAAGTAAAAATAAATAAAATAATTATTCGAGGCTCTCATATTGTTTACCTGGCAATTTTACGCATTAGTCTTATTTAAAATGAAACTATTAAGTTGTGTTTGGATTATTTTTTTTTAGTGATTTATATATTTTTTGACTTTTTTTGTGTAAAAAAATAGGTGTCAAATTATGTAAAAAAAAGTTTTAAAAAAACCTAATAAGTCATACCAGTTAGCTTTTTTGTGGCTTTTAACCAAAAAAATCTAAAAAATAAACTAGCCCAAACACATGCTAAAGCAAATATTAGGTAAAATTAAAAAATTTATAAAATGATAAGAATGATACTAATTAAAAATAAGTAAT
>JAULJZ010000001.1:4898153-4908184 GCA_032270985.1 Heliamphora pulchella | reverse complement strand
AGTTTAAAATGCCTAACATGAAAAAGTTTGATGGAACTGGAGATCCCAGAATTCATCTCCGAATGTATGTCGGTACCTTGTCGCCAATGGAAATTGATGATCAGCTGAAAGCCCAGCTCTTCCACCGATATCTTTCTGGGGCAGCCCAAAAATGGTTCCTCTCCCTTGACGTAGCAAAGACTAGAACTTGAGAGGACATAGCTACGGTATTCGTCAGCCAGTACAGTTATAATGTTCAGTTAGATGTAACTACTCGTGAGTTAGAAACCACTCGCCAAGAAAATAGTGAGTATTTCGTTGATTTCTTGACCCGCTGGAGGGGTAAAGCCGCTAAGATGACAAACCGACCTTCTGAAAAAGAGCAAGTAAGGATGGTAGTAAAGAATCTGCAACCCCCCTAAAATGCTATTTGATTACACAACCGAACTCCACATTCGAGCAGTTATTTGATGCCGGGATTCAGATAGAAGACGCAATCCAATCTGGTGACATTGAGAAAGCATAACCCAATCAGAAGCCAGCACGAAGGACTTTCCCCACAACCAATCAAAAGCCATCCGCTGTTTGCTCGGGCGAGGTGAACCTTTTAAATCTTTCTTCTTCCACCCATCCAGCAAATAGCCTTCAGCAGTCAGCCAATGGCCAACAACAACAAAAGCCGAGGAGGGTCTTCACTCCCCTCAATATTTTTTTATCCACCGCCCTGAATCGACTCGTCGAGAAAGGGCTCATCAAGCCTTTAGACCCCATGCCTGTTCCTGATCCACTTCCTCCGAGATACAATACCTCCCAATATGAATTTTATCGAGGAGGACATTTGGGAGGAAATCGAAAATACCTGGGCTATAGAAGATGACGAAGAAATGAAAGAAAGACTAGCGATCACTGATCTAAGTGGTTTATGGGAATTCGAGAGCCCTCCGCTTGTGAACGAGTTACGGCAGGGTAATGCCACAATAACAAGATTGTGGGATCCTCAAGAGGGTGTAGAACATCTCACCAGAAGCGGGCAACACTTCAAACTAGCCCAACTGAAAAGAGGGTAGCCGAGTGAAAAAAAAAATGAGAAAGAACAGGAAGAGGAAAATGATGAAGTGTTGAGACAATTGAAGAAGACGCAAGCCAACATCAGCATTTGGGGGCTACTGATGGCCTCGCACAAACACAGGCAAGCTGTGTTGAAAGTTTTGAATAAGGCCAGTGTCCCAATAGAGGCCATCCCGAAACAATTGATTGGGCTCATCCTACCAGTCGTTGAACCAAAGGTCATTTCCTTTTCTGATAAGGATCTGCCTGCTGAGGGAAGGAGCCACAACAAGCCGCTCCACATCACTTTCAAGTGCCTAGAAAAATGGGTCCCAGTAACTCTCATCGATAATGGGTTCGCCTTGAATGTTTGCCCATTGAGAACAGCCATTTGCTTAGGGATGAGGTCGGATCAGTTCACTCCATGTAATCAAGGGGTACGAGCCTACGATAACACCAGAAGGGATGTACTGGGATTGGTGTCATTTGCCGTTTCAGTAGGACCTTTGGAAATGTCAGTAGAGTTTCACGTACTAAACGTCCCGGCTTCCTTCAATCTGCTGTTGGGTAGGCCGTGGCTACATGACCCGAATGTTCAGACGGTACCTTCTACCCTTCACCAAAAACTGAAATTGATAAAGAACGGGACAGTGTTGACCATCCATGGGAAGGACAGTATTCATTCCCTGAAGGGAGGAGAGGGCACAACTCTGCTAGAAGTTTAGTACAGTGAAGACGACGTGTTGCTTAGTGGTTTTCAGTTTGATGAAGCTAGGGCTGTTCAAACACTAATGAATGAGGAAGAAAGATATGTTAACCCGAAGGCCGTAACCATGATGAGAAGAATGTCCTTCTTCCCCGGTATGGGATTGGGACGTAAACTGCACGGAATCCCGGAACCCATTCAGGTATTGCCAACTTCGCACCGTTTTGGTCTTGGGTATGAGCCAACAGAAGAAGATCTGGAAGGGCCTAGAAAGGGACGAAAGGCCAACTATTCTGGGACACTTAATGGATACTTCATCAAGGAAGGGGAAGACTTCCCGTATTGTGGCTTTTCAGAACCGTGGATTGACTAAGAAACCAATCAAAAGCTACCTGGGTTGGAAATCTTTTTCAGCCACCAGTTCTCCGACACAAAGGAAGAAGAAACAATGGAAGGAGAGGGAAAAGAAAAGAAGGTTCAGAAAGAGGATTGGGCTAACAAACTCGATGGTACCGACCTGGGAATGCTGTTCCACAAGAAGATGACTCAGCTGTACATAACTGAATCGCACTGTTACATGATGGGTTTCGGCACACCGGCAGACTGTACCTGGCACATTGTCGGAGCTGCCACAAAGGAAGTAAAGAACTGGACCGTTGAGTCTAATGATGTGCCCATTATCTATCCTGAGTCTGGGATCGAGTCTGAGTCTGTAATCGAGGACACATCTGTTGGTGCTCCTATCTCTTCTTTTGCTATGGAGTTTGTAATCCCCGCTATTTTTAATGAAATATACGAAATTTCCGATTATCCTGCTTTGTTTGATTTATTTCATACACTTTCTGATAATTTTGAATTCGACAGGGATGTCCCTGAAGAAATAAAACTTTTAATAAAAAGAGAAGGAGAAATGCGTGGCCAACCAATAATTGAAGAAACTTTGTCAATAAATTTGGGTAATAAAAATAATCTACAAAATGTCAAAATTGGTTCTTCTTTATCCTTAGCTGAACAAGAACAATTAATAACTTTATTAAAAGAATTCAAAGATGTGTTTGCATGAACTTATGAGGATATGCCCGAAATTAATCCCGACATCGTGTAGCACCATATCCCTCTATACCCCGATGCTAAATCGGTCAAACAAAAATTAAGATGCATCATACCAGAATGGGCTCTGAAAATCAAAGAAGAAGTTGCCAAACAAATCAATGCTGGATTCCTAATGATAATTGAGTATCTGAAATGGGTAGCCAATATAGTGCTAGTTTTAAAGGACAGCCGCATCCGAGTCTACGAGGATTTTTGGGATCTCAACAAAGCTAGCCCAAAAGATAATTTCTCATTGCCACACATCGATATCTTGGTAGACAGTACAACGGGGCATGCCTTGCTATCATTCATGGACGATTTTTTTGAGTACAACCAGATTTTGATGGATCTCAAAGACAGATAAAAAATGACGTTCACCATGCCTTGGGGCACTTATTGTTATCGTGTGATACCGTTTGGTTTAAAGAATGCTAGGGTAACCTATCAAAGGGCTGCCACTACCTTATTGCATTACATGATACATAAAGAGGTTGAAGTGTACGTAGACGGCATGATAGTCAAATCCAAAGATCGGGATGGCCACATCACAGCACTGCAAAAGTTTTTCAAAAGAATTCGAAAATACAAGATGCGACTCAACCCTCAGAAGTGTGCCTTTGGGGTCACTGCTAAAAAAATGGCCGGATTCATGATCACACAAAGAGGCATTGAAGTCGATCCTTCAAAAATTAAGGCCATCTTAGAAATGCCACCTCCGAAGACCGAGCGAGAAATCAGGGGCTTTTTGGATAAGATTTAGTTTATCAGCCGATTCATCGCAAAGTTGACTACTACCTGCGAGCCGCTCTTCTGTCTGCTGAAGAAATGAGTTAAATTTGAATGGAATCGCAAATGTCCAGACGCCTTTGATGTCGTACGATAATACTTACAAAATCCTCCTGTTCTAGATCATCCCGAACCTGACAGGCCACTGATCCTTTATTTGTCAGTGACTGATTCAGCTATAGAATGCATGCTTGCATAAGAAGGTGAAACTAGAGTCGAGAAAGCCATCTACTACTTAAGCAAGAAGATGGACCGGGTCAGAAATACGGTACACGCCGCTGGAGAAAACATGTTGGGCCTTGGTTTGGGCTTCCCGAAAATTGAGGTATTACATGTTGTCTTTCACAGTTAATATCATCTCTCGGATGGACTCGCTGAAGTATCTGTTCGAAAAATCGGCACTAATAGGAAGGCTGGCCCGATGGTTGCTGCTATTATCCGAATTTGATCTCCAATATATCACCCGAAAGTCAGTAAAAGGTAAAGCAATGGCAGAATTTCTGCCTGACCAACCAGTTGAAGGGGATGAAGACACGAAATTTCAATTTCCCGACGAACAGCTAATGAAAGTCGGGGATGACAAATGGACTCTATATTTTGATGGCGCATCCAATCAATATGGCTATGGAATAGGAGTCCTTCTTGTCACCCCCGATGATTCACATGTTCTGTTGTCCCTTAAGCTCAATTTTGAAGTCACCAACAATCAGGCCGAGTACGAAGCATGTTTAGCGGGATTGGAGGCAGCCTTAGAACTAGGGTCAAGGAAACTGGAAGTTATTGGAGACTCAGCACTAGTAGTTTCGTAAGCAAGAGGAGAATAGAAGTTCAGGGATTTAACCCTAATTCTCTACCATCAAGAACTAGAGAGGCTAATGCCGTGCTTTGAATCAGTAATCCTCACCCATGTGCCAAGATTGCAGAACAAGTTTGCTGATGTACTGGCCACCCTAGCATCCATGATTGACATACTACCCGGAGTTTGGATGAGACCTTTGATAATTGAGCAAAAAATGAAGCCGACATATGAGATGACAGCCGCTATCGAAGAAAGCACTGATGAACTTCTATGGTATTTTGACATTCAGAATTTTATAGAGAAAGGAGAATATCCCAAGTTTGCCAGAAAAAATGACAAACGGGCGATACAACGACTATCTGCGCAGTTTGTTATTTGTGGTGGTAAATTATACAAACAAGAATATTCTGGGGTTAACAAGCTATGTGTAAACACTAAAGAGGGTCAAGAACTGATGAAGGAAATCCATGCAGGAGTTTGTGGACCACACATGAGCGAAAATATGTTAGCCAAGAAGATCCTACGACAAGGGTACTTCTGGATGACGATGGAAACAGATTGTATTCAGTTTGTGTGGAGGTGTCATAAGTGCTAGATTCAATCGAACCTCATGCACGTTCCCCCGTCTTAGCTGTATAATCTGACGTCACCATGGCCGTTTTCAGTATGGGGCATCGACGTGATTGGCAGAATAACACCGAAGACATCTAATGGACACGAGTTTATCTTAGTGGCCATTGACTATTTTACCAAGTGGGTGAAAGCAGCTTCCTACTCAGTATTGAAGGCCTCCCACATCGCCAAGTTCATCAAGCAAAATATCATTTTTTAGTACGGAGTTCCCCACGAGGTCATCTCGGATAATGGCTCACATTTCCAAGGGGAAGTCTTGGATCTTTTCAAGAAATATCGGATAGTGGCTCACAAGTCCTCGCCATATCAACTGCAAACCAATGGAGCAGTCGAAGTAGCGAACAAGAATATTAAGAAGATTCTATAAAAGACGATTAACTCACATAAAGATTAGCCGGAACATCTACCATTTGCACTCTGGGGATACTGAACGCCAATTCGAACTTCAACTGGAACTACGCCAAACTCTTTAGTGTACGAGATGGAAGCCGTACTCCCCATTGAAGTGGAGATTCCCTCGCTAAGGGTAGTGGCCGAGGCCAGTATCTCAGAAGCAGAATGGCAGAGGAACCGGATGGAAGAATTGCTCTTGTTCGATGAAAGAAGGCTACAAGTTCTATTTCATGTACAAGGTTACCAAAGGAGAATAGCCCAAGCGTTCAACAAAAAGGTCAAGACTCGAGATCTTAGATAGGAAGATCTGGTTCTTAAAGAAATCAGAGCTCCTATCTTTGACCCAAGGGGCAAGTTCAAGCTAAACTGGTCCGAACCGTTTCTCATTAAAACTATCATGACCTGTGGTGCAGTCATTATTATGGATCTGGATGGCAATGCATTCTCCACTCCAGCAAATCCTGATCAACACAAGAAGTACTATCCCTGAGGTAAAAATAAAGATAAAAGAAAAGCTCGTTGGGTTGAAAACCAAAAAGACGACTCAGGCAAAAATTAGAGCAGCCCGTAAGGCCAAAAACTCGAAAGGGCGACCTTGGCAAAAGTTAGGGTATTACAAAAGGAGAATGTTAATACCCAGTGAAAACCAAGCCCGAACTACGTTAAGGCCTGATTCTATCTTTTCGGGATACGTAGGCAGCTTCTTTAAGAAGTTCGGCCACTTTCTTTGTTTTTAACCATCCTTGAATCTGAGTAAGACCAATACAAATTAATTCTTGAATTTTAATAATAAAGTATTAAAACTTTGAATAAATTGAAACTATCTTAAACACAAAGTGGAAAGTTTTTTTTCATTACTTCAGACAAGGTTACAAAGTTCTTAAATAAAAGGAGGGCACACAAGTCCCAAACTCTACAGATAAAAAAAAATGCTGTGAAATTTTTCTCAAAACAAAGCAAAGGTTCTCAAATCATCCTCCTTTTTGCCGCTTGTTTTCCCTCTTCTCTGTCTTCCTTTTTCTTATCTTGTGTCAACCATGTCTTGTATTCAGCAGAAAGACCAGGGCACTACAACTCGTGCATCTCCATCAATGAGCGAGATGGCAAGGCATCTCGGTACTGTGCCAGAAAAGGATCCCGCAGTGCAAAAGAAAACAAACGGCCTCGAATGCTGAGAAATATGATCTAACTTTGCCCAAACTGCTGCATAATCCTGTGAGGATAGTAGAAAGTAGTCTGAAACAGACCAACAAGCATCACACCAGGATGATCCATAGTGGTCAGAGTCATAGCGGGAATCCGCCACCAAGGGCACTGTCAGGTAATGTCTGAACCGGTCAGAGAGGAAAGATATTGTCGCCAAGATGCTTCAGTGTCACATATCTGATAATGCGGACGGTAAAGGAAAGCAGCGACATTGTGACTATCAACGGGAGGTTTTTGTATAAGGTTCACCTTCTCCATCAGCCAAATCTGTGGAAAAAGTTAGAACAGTGAGAAAAAGGCATTGCAGTGTAAACAGAGAACTTAATACAAAGGAAGATGTTGAGATCACCTGGAGGAGTAAAGGGCTGCCAGCAAATGTGGTAGTTTTGCCACGATGAACAGCGTCCAAGCCCAGCAGTATCTTAGCTAAAACCAGGGGCACGAAGTCTTTTTCCATCTACATTTGGCCAGCAATGTCAACCAGGACACAACTAACCCGCTCATCGGAAGGGACAAGTAGATACCGGACAAGGAGGCAGAAGCAAAGTGCATAACGACGCCGTAGCTGAAAGTCTAGATCTTTGAGGTCACCAGTAGGATGGAACATCTCAATGAGCCACAGGATGTCGAGACAGTCGCCCGAAGTGAGAAGAGAAGCCTCCATCAGGGATAGACCACAAAAATGCATCACCTGCCGCCGAACTGAGGGAAAGGGAGTAGGAACGACAACAGAACCTCGCAGAACCAAGTCCAAAATAGCAGAAAACTCCTCTACAGTGGGACAGAGTTCTTCGAGGCCAAATCTTAAGACATGGGACTGCAGATCCCACAGTTGTGCAGCAGCCATCAGTAAGAGTTTGTTAATCTTCACGGTCATTGGTGAGAAAAGGGCATTCAAGCCAAATGGGGTAAAGTTCAAATGTTCGATATGGAAGAGTGTTTCAATCCATAAAGAAAGAGGAGAAGCCATCTGAGCCCAAGTAACAGCAAATGGGCCTTCAGGGCTATATTTATAAGGAAGAAAAGGGCGAAAAATCAAAATTTCTGCAAAAAGGATAATCAATGAGGCGACCGCCATCTTGAAACTGGCGACCGCCAACTCCAAAAAACACAGTACAGTGACATCATTCCTTTGACCAGGCGACCGCCATGTTGAAAATGGCGACCGCCAGCTTCACATTTTGGAAAAGTGACGACCGCCATGTTTGAACATGGCGGGTATGGGACAGGTTGCAGTCTGTGTTATTTGTATCAGCCGTGGCGCCTGAACTACGCATCCATGGCAGTTTGAGTAACAAAATAAGAGAAATACATGCAATAGAATAATAAAGCAAGCAAATGGCATGAAGGCCCTAAAGATGTATAGAAAGCAATATAATGTAAATCGGGGCACCAAGGCCCAATAGGCAGCAAAACAGGGAAAGGGGCGACCGCCTTGTTCAACCGCCATGTTTGAACATGGCGGGTATGGGACAGGTTGCAGTCTGTGTGATTTGTATCAGCCGTGGCGCCTGAACTACGCATCCATGGCAGTTTGAGTAACAAAATAAGGAAAAAACATGCAACAGAATAATTAAGCAAGCAAATGGCACGAAGGCCCTAAAGATGCATAGAAAGCAATATGATGTAAATCGAGGCACCAAGGCCTAATAAGCAACAAAACTGGAGCACACAGGTCCATGAAGTAGATAAGTGTATATGTCTAACAGGGGCATATAGGGCCATCAAAATAAATGTATCAGGATGAAACAAGGGAGGGGGAAAGCTCTCTCTCACTAGTGCCTGGGGCGGACCCGACGGGAGAAAGGACCAGCCTCGTCCGAACTGTCGTCCTCGAAGAGTCTGTCAAAGTCGTCACCATCATCGCTACTGGAGGAAGAAACGACTCTAGATCGGCTCCGAACAGATGAAGCAGACCCTCTGGAACGAGCCCGAGAACCACGACCTCTAACCGGGGCTGGGGCCAGGACTGGAACAAGTGGTGGCACCGCGCCGGCAGCCGGAGCTGGAGGCTTTCAAAAGAAAAACAAGACTCAGAGCAGAATAAAGACAGGAAAATACAAAAATTGAAAAGAACACACAAGCTACTCACGGCAGCTACTGGTATGAAAGTGACGCCGGCTGCCCGCATCGAGGCATCCATCTGCAGGACCAGTACCCTCAAGCCGGTAATCATCAGCATCGCCCGGTCTAACCAAACCTGATCGACCTGTAGAAGAATGTAGTTCAGAAAAGACAAGACAGATAAAGCAAGTAATTGAGGGAAAGGTAGAAGACAAACCTGGCCGATGTCAGCCCTGAACTCCGATTTCGGTAGAACAGGAACTGGCAGAGAGAAGGGGAAGCCGTAAACCACAGTCTGGACGTCCCATGGTATCTCTGGGCTCTTGCCACCAGCAGCATCCCTAGCAGCAGCTCCGGTAGCTGCTCCAGCAGCATCAGCAGCAGCTCCAGCATCAACGCCTGCAGCCTCTGGTACCGGTCGTCGTCTCCGGCCTCCTGGGACAACCGGGCCAGGTCCTAGTGGCCCTATCAGATGAGCCCTAGCCCAGGCTGTATAATCTCCCTCTACTACGAGCAGCTCCATAGCGGGGGTCCCCACGGTCTCCAGCAGAAGGTCGACCCGGCCCAGATCCTCAGTCCGGTGCATACAAGCCAGAGGAACCACTGGGATCTGAAAGTCATCTAGGCCGAGCGACTGGCGAACCATTCGCTCTCCCACGTAGTACTCCTGTCCAAATGGGCCCTCCAGCAGGATACGCCTCGCCGCAATCTCACGGCTGCGCATCAGATCTGCGCTGGCCCGGTCCTCAACTCCCTGCCAGACGCCCCAGTGAACCTACAAAGTACAGTGATATACAGTGCAGCATCAGTAAACGAAATGCAGTAATCAGTATGGTGCAGTGCAGTAATTAGTATGGTACAGTGTAGTGAACAAGTACAATGCAGAGGGTTATGAACAGTAAGTAGGTGATACCTGGTCGGGGGTCAGTCGGTCCAAAGACACCCGGAACCAGTCAAGATCCTTCCCTCCGGATTTCTTCCCCTTCAGCCCACGAGACCACCGGGTTGCACAGGGAATAACCAGAGGGTCTGCCGCAGAGTTCGTCGGGACGTGAAGCCCGAGGAACTCGTAAGTCCATAACTGCAAAGAAGAAGATGTCAGCAAGCAGAAATGACAGATAACAGAAATGGGTAAAGAATTGCGAAAACTAAGTCATAACTCCCAGACCCTCCAGTATCCCCCGATGCGGAGCTCTTGGAGGAACTGGGTCAAGGTCCGCATAAAACTGTAGATAGTAGCCAGAACAGTGCCTCCCCAGTCATAGCTAGCAACCCGGTCAAGATGAGCCAGGCCGCCCAAGTAATGCAAATGAACGGTATTCTCCT
>JAULJZ010000001.1:4883079-4893087 GCA_032270985.1 Heliamphora pulchella | reverse complement strand
TCTCAATTAAGTACGCTCCTCGGACCAAATTTCACGGAGATCATGCTTTTCGTCTCTTTGTTTCGAGGAGATAAATTGAAATTTGTTCAAGATCAAGCTATTCAAAGCCCTCGACAGACTATTTTGTCCATCTTCTCTATTTGAAGATTTGGAGAAAGTTTGACAAACGGTTCAATTCTACGATAAGCTATTTTTGTCGTCGGATTGTAACTGGTTCGGAGATCGAATTAGAGATTCATCGTTATTTTTTATGTTAAATCATGGAGGATTGTACCCCTTTTTTTAAATTAATAAAATATTATTTTGTGCATTCTTTTTCGTGTTCTTTATTACAAACTCAAAATTTGTGTGTTACAAATTTGACACGCCCGGTGGGACCCCTCTTTCTCTCATCTCTTTCTCCAATGTTAAGTTTGAATCTTTCATCTTCAGAAATGGCCTCCAAAAAAATTCAGCTTGCGCAAACCACCAGGAACATGGGCAAGAACATCGCCATTGTCTCGAATAATAACAACTCATGTACGAGACCTATAACCTGAAGCAAGACTAAGGTGACTAATTCCCTCGCGAACAAAGAAGCCACGATGACTACCAACTCATCAAAAAGGCGCATGACAAGTTCGCAAGCATTACTGCCCTTGCTTCGCATGGTACAAAGAAAAGCGATGGAAAGGACACCAAAAAGCACGTTTCATTTGCAGAAGACTCTCCTCGCGAAAGTCTGTCTCCACGGCCATCTCATTCAATCTCGGATGCAAACTCAAGCACTGGATCACGCTCAGGCTCGTCACCTACCAATCTAAGGAACTCATTCTCGTTGAATCAGTCAGAATCGTTTTATTCAGTAGCTATGCAGGTTTTGACTACCGGGATAGCTTCTTTAGAAGAACAGTTGGCAACCATGGCTCATGCTATTGATAAGCTCTAAAAAACTATCGAAAAGAAAGATCTCCAGATTGCCACACTCATGAACAAGCTGGAAATGCAAAATGCTGGAGACGTAAGCTAAGGGAATTCACACCCTCTCAATTTTACTCCACAAGTCGCACCAGCTGCAAACACGAGCCACACTGGAAAACAAGTTATAGTTGATGAAACCAATCACGTGCATGTTACGGAATATGTGATGGTTCAAAGTATGCAACCAGCTTCTATTGGTTCGCTATTTGTCCAACAACTCCAGGACACGATAACAAATACAATCAGGGCGCAGTATGGTGGGGCTCCACAAAACAGTCTCATGTACTCGAAACCTTACACAAGGCGAATTGATGGCATCAAGATGCCAGTTGGTTATCAACCTCCCAAACTAAAACAGTTTGACGAAAAAGGGAACCCTAAGCAACATGTCGCCCATTTTGTCGAAACTTGTAACAATGCGGAGACAAATGGAGTTATGCTTGTAAAGCAGTTTGTTCGATCGCTTAAAGGGAATGCTTTTGATTGGTACACAGACTTGCAGCCGGAGTCAATTGACAATTGGGAGCAAATGGAGCATGAGTTCCTTAACCGTTTCTATAGCACGCGTCGTACTGTGAGTATGATGAAATTGACAAACACTAGGCAATGGAAGGATGAGCCTGTCGTGGACTACATTAACCGTTGCCGAGCTTTGAGTTTAGACTGTAAAGACCGACTCTCTGAAATATTAGCTGTAAAGATGTGCATTAGGGCATGCACTGGGGACTCCTCTACATTTTTCAAGGGATAAAACCACATACGTTTGAGGAGTTGGCTACACGTGCACATGACATGGAGATTAGCATAGCTAACCATGGAGGGAAGAACCATCTGGTCCCTGAAAAATTCAATGATAAGAAAGACGCAAAAAAATGGGATAAATCCTCCAAAAGCAATGCTAAAGATTCAATGGCAGTTACCTCAACTCCAGTCAAAATCTCTGTTAAAGACAAGAACAAGAAAATCAAGAAAGAATCATATGCCCAAGAGAAGGAAAAACAATCCACCTTAAAGGAATTGCAAGAAGAAGAATACCCTTTTCCTGACTTTGATGTATCAAGCATGCTAGAGGATTTGCTCGAGAAAAAAGTCATTCAACTTCCTGAGAGCAAAAGTCCTGAAGAAATGGGCCGAGTGAACGATCCAAAATATTGTCATTACCACCGGATCATTAATCATCAGATTGAAAAATGTTTCATGCTAAAAGAGTTGCTCATGGATCTAGCAAAGAAGAGCAAAATCCTTCAGGACCTTGATGACATGGCAGACTCTAATCATGCTACAGTCATTATAGGGTCACCAAGTTGTCTTGCCTCAAGCTCTAAAGCGAAGCTGTGAAAACCTTCAAGTTCAATGTTGAGGGCAATCGAGAAGACCATTCAATTTGGCTCACTTGAACCTATTGCAATTCAGGTTTAAGGTGAAAACACAAGTGTTCACCATTGCGAGAAGAGTCACCAAATCCCAGGAGATGATAAAGAGTGGACTATTGTCGCACGAAAGGGGTTACGATGAAACAAACCTAAGACCTAACCGATTCATCTAAGAAAAGATAAAAGAAAGGAAAACCATCTTCACCACGCTGGAAGAATTGAAGCGAGAAGGAGAAGGAATAAGCAAACACTGCTACAAGAAGGTGATTGGCTTGACCAAAATTCGCCCATATTGATCATTCTGCGAGACTTCTTTCCAAATGGATACTTTAAAAGTGACTTGGTTGAAGCAGTCAACATGGTCTCAACTATCGAAGAAGTAGAAGGAAGTGCGGAACAAGTCCAGGATATCACGACTGCATCCAGCGAAGAGGAGATTGACATTCTTACTTCTTTGAAAGGATTGAATTCACAGTTTAATTTTCGCGATGCATCACAACTTCCTCGATCTATATGGCTCGTCTTGGTTCAGCTGTTAGAAAATCCTGAGAAGTATAAGTTTATCAATGATGAAGCAAGCAGTACCAAAGCAAACTTCACCTCTTGTGCTTCATGTTGTGTAGTAATTTCTTTCACTGATAAAGATCTTCAATTAGGATCAAAGCCACATAACCGACCTTTGTTTGTCTCGGGTTATATCAGAGAGCAAAAAATAAATCACATGCTTATTGATGGTAGCTCAGCAGTAAACATCGTGCCTAAGTTCACCATGAAGAAGATAGGCATTACAATTGATGAGTTGACCCAAAGTCATTTGGTTCTATAAGGATTTAATCAAGGAGGACAACGAGCGATTGGTATGATCCGACTGAATCTATCCATTGGAAAACTTACGGCAACTACATTGTTTCATGTCATTGATGCAAAAGACATCTTACAATCTGCTACTTGGGCGACCTTGGGTCCATGGTAATGGGGTAGTTGCTTCTACGCTTCATCAGTGTTTTAAATTTTACAAAGATGATACAAAAACTGTGGTAGCAAATGACAAGCCATTCATAGAAATAGAGTCACATTTTGCGGATGCAAAGTTTTATTCTAACTCCGACTTAATCCCTGAAGTTATCACAACTGAAGTACCTTATATAGGTAAAGAAATACAGTTCAAGGACACATAATGTGAAGCCACACATTTGAAGGAGGTAATAATCAATGGTAAAGAAGCATCGAATGATGATCCTACGTCGAAGAAACCTTCATCCTTTAAGACTCAAGAGGCAACGAAGCTCTTCTGATATGTTCCTAAGTCATGACGAAAGGAAGGACAATTACCTTTTGAGAAAGTTGATGCAAATGGTAAAGTTAAGGTAAGACATTGCCATTCTGTGATAAAAGAAAATCTTTAAACATTAAGGAAGGATTTAACAATGCCTCTCCCAAAGGTAAACCAATTGAGCTCAATCAAACCTGTGTTAAAGGGTTTTGTTAGACCCGCACATGAATTTACTGAACATGGCTCACTTCCTGATAAGCAAACAGAAGGATTCGATCCAAAAGCCTATAAGCTCCTAGCTAAGTCGGGCTATGACTTTGGTAATCCATCATCACTTGGAGAGTTAAGTCCTGAATTAACTAGTGAGAAGGTTCACGAACTCAATGAAACTTAGAAGAAGCTAAGGCAACTGGGGTACAAGATAAGCCCACCAAAGACCGGCCTTGGATTCACATCAATAGAACCTATTCGTATCTCTTCCAAGAGGAAAGAGAACAAAGGGACTGCAAAGCACATTACAGTAGAAGAGGTGAAAGATGACAAAAACAAAGAGACTATTTCTCAAATCTCAGTATTTGATCGCATTCAAACACCTGCATCTCGCACATCAGTCTTTGATAGGCTAGGCACCACAAATGTGGCAAACGAAGTGCCAACCTACGGCCCAAGGAAATCGACATTTTCTCGGTTTAGGGATACAAATGTATCACAAAAGAACGAGAAGCCTAGGAGAATGCTCAAATATCCCAAAATTGACTCCTCTAAAGAGGACGAGGAAACTCGAAGCTCAGTCCCTTCTCGTATGAAGCGGGTCACCGCATTGGATGTTAGTATTGAAAGTTTCCTTAAAGTAAAGAAGTGTACTATCATTCTAACAGGGCAAGCAAAGGGAGGAGTTAAAAATGAGGAAAAGGAAGTGGAACATGCCAACTCTTATCACATAATGGTCGAAAAGGACTCAAGTTTAGATTCTGAGCAGGATGATCTTTTACCAGCTCCATCCAAACTTGAAAACTAGTGGCAAGCGACAATTGATAGCCTAAAAGAGCTCAACCTTGGAACTCCCAATAAGTCTCGACCAATTTTTGTGAGTAGACTTCTAACGCCAGAGGAAAAAAATGAATACTATGAACTACTATTAGAGTACAAGGATGTCCTTGCTTGGACGTACAAAGAAATGCCTGGACTAAGTCCAAGGGTGGCTATCCATCGCCTTGGGATCAGACATGGCACTCGACTAGTAAAAAAAGCCTAGAGACTTATTCGCCCCGATCGCATTCCAAAGATTGAAGAAGAAGTCAACAAACTAATTGAAGCAGGGTTCATCCGCGAAGTGAAATATTCGAGGTGGATTTCAAGTATGGTCCCGGTGGTGAAGAAGAATGGGCAAATTCGCATATGTGTTGACTTTCAAAACTTAAATGACGCATACCCTAAGGATGACTTTCCCCTTCCTACTATGGAATTGATGATTGATGCGACCACCGGTCATGAAGCACTATCTTTCATTGACGGATGCTCATGATGCAATCAGATACGAATGGCTGTAGAGGATGAAGAAGCTACTCCCTTTCGTAGTACAAAGGGTATACACTGTTACAAAGTTATACCTTTTGGTCTTAAAAATGTTGGTGCCACTTACCAATGTGCAATGTAGAAAATTTTTGACAATATGCTTCACAAGATAGTTGAGTGCTAAGTGGACGATCTGGTTGTTAAGACTAAAAAAAGAAATGAGCACTTGCGAGATCTTCGTGTAGTATTTGATCGATTTAGAAGTTATGACTTGAACATGAATCCTCTTAAATGCACTTTTGGAGTCATGTTTGGAAATTTCTTAGGTTTATTGTTCGACACAGGGGTATTGAGATTGATCAGTCCAAAATTGATGCCATACAAAAGATGTCACCACCAAAGAAACTAAAGGATCTCAGAAGCCGACAAGGCCACTTGGCATATATTCGACGATTTATCTCAAATTTATTCGAGCGTTACCAACCTTTCAGTCGACTGATGAAGAAAGATGCACCATTTGTGTGGAACCAAGCGTGTCAAAACGCTTTTGAGAGTATTAAGAGGTACTTGCTTAGCTCTCAAGTGCTAGGAGCTCCTATCCTTGAGAAACCGTTGATACTTTACATTGCTGCTCAAAAAAAGTCTGTTGGAGCAATACTTGCACAAAATAATGAAGAGAGTAGAGAGCGAACGCTTTATTACTTGAGTCGAAGGTTAATAGAAAATGACCTTAAATACTCACCAATTGAAAAAATATGTCTTGCACTAGTCTTTTCTTCCCAAAAGCTAAGGCATTACTTTCATGCTCACACTATTCGTCTCATTGCAAGTATAGACCCACTTAAGTACATCATGTCAAAACTGGTTCTCTCAGAGTGCTTAGCACGGTGGTCCCTTCTCCTAGATGAATTTGATATCGTGTTTGTCCCGCAAAAAGCAGTCAAAGGGCAAGCTCTGGCGAATTTCTTAGATGATCACCCCATTCCGACAGATTGGGAAATTTTTGATGATTTTCCTGACGAGGATGTCTTGTTTGTTGAAATCCTCTAACCTTGGATGATGTTTTTCGATAGAGCAGCAAGGACAGACGAAGTAGGAGTTGGAGTAATTTTTGCTTCCTCGTAGAAACAAGTCTTGCCTTTTGCGGTTATACTTAGCGAAAAAAGCTCTAATAATGTGGCTGAATATCAAGCTTTGATTATTAGCCTCCAAATGGCTCTCAAGATGAACATTAATGATCTTGATGTCTATGGAGACTCTAAATTGATAATCAATCAACTCCGAGAGAACTATGTGGTTAAGAAAGATGACCTAGTTCCATACTTCCAGTACGCAACCCATCTACTTGAAAAGTTTGAAGGAGTTACAATGGAACATGTTTCTCGGAAGAAAAATCGTACAGCTGATGCATTGGCCAATCTAGCAACTACCTTGGCAATAACTGAGGGCGAAATAATTGATGTCCACGTATGCCAACGATAGATTTTACCACAATTGTTGGATCCACATTTTCAAGAGACAAATGCAACCTCAGTTTCAACGGTTGAAGCTAATGATTGGAGAACTCCACTGATTGGCTACCTTCAACATGAAAGGCTGCCCAATGACTTATGCCATAGGATGGAAATTAGACGACGATCTCCTAGATTTATTTACTACAAAGGGACTCTGTTTTGTCGATCATTTAAAGGCCTCTTTCTTCGTTGCTTAGGGAATGAGGAAGCCCAACAAGCAATGGAGGAGGCACATTCTGGGATCCATGGGGCTCATTAATTTGGTCCTAAACTTCATTTTTAAGTAAAGCGTATGTGGTATTACTGGCCGACAATGGTAAAAGACTACAAAGATTACACAAAGCGGTGTCAAGCGTGTCATTTTCATGCTAATTTTATCCATCAACCACCGGAGCCTTTGCACCGAATAGTCGCTTCCTAGCCATTCGATGCTTGGGGATTGGATGTAGTTGGACCTTTAACCAAGTCCTCAGCAGGTCACCTTTACATTTCGACTCCCACAGGTTATTTCTCCAAATGGGTTGAGGCTGTGCCACTTAAAGAAGTGAAGAAGGAAACAGTTGTTGACTTCATCAAATCCAGCATCATCTATCGGTATGGTGTACCCCGCTACATTATTACTGACAATGGGAAGCCCTTCTACAATAGTTTGATGGATAAGTTTTGTGAGAAGTTTGGCTTCAAACAGCAAAATTCCTTGATGTACAATGCAGCAGCTAATGGACTTGCAGAAGCATTCAACAAGACTTTAGGAAGTCTTCTAAGAAAGATAATTGCAAAATCTACGCAGGACTGGCATGAAAGGATTGGTGAAGCTCTTTGGACGTATCGAACGACTTACCGAACCCCGATTCAAGCAACCCCATACTCCTTGGTCTATAGTGTTGAAGCTGTCCTTCCTTTAGAGCAACAAATCCCATCACTATGGATAGCCATACAAGAAAGCCTCACTGAGGATGAGAATGCTAAATTATGTCTCACTGAGTTAGAAGCATTGGATGAAAAAAGGTTAGCAACACAACAACGACTTGAATGTTACCAAGCTCGACTTTCAAGAGCTTTCAACAAGAAGGTAAGGCCTCGGTCATTTCAAGTTGGAGATTTGGTTCTTGCTGTTCGAAGACCCATCATCACTACTCATCGAACAGGCAATAAATTTTTATCCAAGTGGGATGGCCCGTATGTTATAACAGAAGTGTACAGTGCTAGAGCCTACAAGATTGTTGACGGAGAGGGTCTACGAATTGGTCCAATCAATGGGAAGATCTTGAAGCGCTACTGCCCCTAGGATTACACCGCTCCTGGCCCGCATGAGCTAAAACTATGACTGGCAAAAAAAAAACAAAAAAATAATAAAATGATATTATATTCTTTTGAACTGTGTCTTGACTTGATCCCTTCTAAGAGTACGTAGACAACTTGACGATCATTCTCAAGTTCAGTCAACCAAAAAAAAAAAATTGTGTTCTTTTGAACAACTTCTTGACTTGATCCCGTCTAAGGGTACGTAGGCAACTTGACGACTATTCTCAGGTTTAGTCAACCAAAAAAAAAAAAAAAGAAGGAGATGCAAGCGAGAAATAAATCATTTCATTTCGTTATCTTAAAGGATACAAAAAAAAAAGTAACAAAGTCTCTATAGAAAAATAAATAAGTAAACTCTTATAGCCATGGCTGGGTCCTGATATTAGTGCACTCCGTCTCAAGCAAGTCTCGTAACTTACTTGCCACTTGTAGCTCTCCATCAGTGACAATCGGTGCCTGTTCAATGATAAGTCGCTCCCCACTCAAGCGAGAGGTAGTAGTCCGCCTCTCGAATACTTGGACTTCACGATTCTCAATGGACGCCTTCAACTGTGCTGCGTACCCCTCAGACTCTTCCAGCTCCTTCTTCAGTTGGGCACACTTGGTCTCAACGTTTGCTAAGTCACGTCGTAGACCTTGCACATGCTCCATACCTTTACCCTCAAGGGTAGACTCCTCGTGAATACGGCGATCAATGTCGGCCAAACGTTCTAACTGCACCTCTAAGGTCATGGCTTTTCCATACTCAGATTGTATTGAAACATATTTAGAAACAGTGTTCATGTATGATTCAATGCGTTTTTGTAGAGGAGAGTAATCCACTCCTAAAATTGTAAACTCTTTGTAAAGTTCGTCAAACTTTCCTCTTAATAATGGAATATTTTCTAGCGGCACCCTATCCAATAGAGCAAACATGCTATCAGCCATCAAAGTTGTAGCTTGGCGACGTGCGCCACGGATCACGGCTCCTGTGTCAAAATTTGTAAGTCCAGATGGTGCAATTGGACTGGGTCCGTTGGGCCTTTTGAATTCATCTCCCTGAAGTGATGCATTAAGCATAAGAAGAGAAGCCTGAGAACGCCCACCACTAGCTTCCATGCTGCAAACTGTGGACGTGACCTCAACCGCATCAGCATGACGACCGAGTTTGACTGGCAAGTCAAAATTGCTAGGCCCTTGGATGGAGTTACTGCTGTCACGAGGCTCAGTTGCATTTCCAAAATCATCTAAAGCTGAAAGACTTCACAGCTGCAAAAAAAATGTGCATAAAAAAATACAATAATAAAAAAAAATGACGATACACTAGAAAATGGAGTCGAGTTGTGTGAAGCATTACTTGTTCTCCCGCAAGTGTGAAAGCTTGAGAAGAATTGGGAATGCCATCAAATAAGGTCCCGGCATGAATTTGATCTGTCAAAGGAACTATAGGATTAGCAGTTCTAGACATGTCAGCGGGGACATGCTTCCAGCATCGATCACAGTTTTCCTTAGTACTTTGGCAATCCTCTCCATTAGTCCCCATCTTTGACTGTAAAAAATGACGAACACCTGCCAACAAAAATAATAAGAAGTTGTAAGTGTAATCATGAATGGCATTTGAAATTGCAATAACTTCACGAGAAGCTTAGTGAGAAGAAGTACCTGAAATACTCGATTTAGTCGTACACCTTCTAGCTTTCACACGATCATCCTTCGGAGAAACCGAACATTTATTCTTGCCTTGAGTATCCATGTTCCTAGAAAAGGAATCGTGGTACACCTTAGTCCACCACTCAACGTAGGCCTTAGTGACGGAGAATTCTCTGGTATTGGCGCGACCAGGCAGTAACACTTTAGATTCAGTGAAATATCGCAAACAAGAACGCTAATAGGTGATGACGTGTTCAAGAGAAGCATCACGAACGTCCTCTTCTAACCTTCCAGAAACGTCCTGATGGAAGCCAAACTGTCAGCTAAATCTATTAGGAGTATAAGGCTCAATAATGATATGCCCACCATGCCTTAAGGTCAAATAGCTGGATCGAAGACTGGCAAAGTACTCAAAGTCAGGAAAAAATATTTGCTTGTT
>JAULJZ010000001.1:4877578-4882979 GCA_032270985.1 Heliamphora pulchella | reverse complement strand
CTCATCAAAGAAGAGTTCAAGAGAGATTAGAAGAAAACAGGAACTTGTTTTCATAGAATCTTCTTGAAACTGTACAAACTTGTGAATGTGCCCGTAAACATTCAAATAGCTCAAGGAGAATCTTGAAGCTTGTAAAAACTTAAAATATGCCCTGAAGTATTCTGGATAGTGAAAATACTCAAGGGAGATCTTGAGGAGTGGATGTAGGCTAAGATAAAACCGAACCACTATAAATCCTTGGTGTCTGGTTCTATTTCTTTATCCCTCATCTTTTAATATTTGTATTTCTTATATATTTGCATATCTTGGTTTATTGTAATATTAAAAAATTTCTGAAAAGATTTTTAAATTGCTATTTTTTTTAAAAACCCAATTCACCCCACTCTTAGTTTGCCTAGATCTAACATTTATATTTATAATATATAAATTGCCACGTTCACTTCAATCCGTTCAGGCTTCTGCACTTTCTTAAGCTAATAAGTTATTGCTGTTAACTCTAAAAAATCTCATTTGACATTTCGCATTTAGCAGTTATCGTGTCCACTTCACGTTCACAATTACGTGTACTGTAATGGACAATTACAGCTTTTTTGTACTACTATTTTGAATTATAAAAAAAAATATTTTTATTGTGTATTAATGTAATTTTTACTTAAATTTTAGTACTTTACATTGAAGTATTATATATTAGTAAAATCGTAGTTTAAAATCAAAACCGAACCGTCAATAATAAATTCAATTTGATTTGGATCCAAAAATTACACGATTTGATTTGGTCCTAATTAAAATCGTATGGATTGGTTGGATTCTTGATTTTATTCAAAATCGGTCCAAACCAAACCGTATACAACCTTTTCAACTATCATGAATATGATCTATTCTTCTTAATTTCAAAATTGTAGACGTAAGTCTCTCAACAGTTTAATTAGCAATACTTTTACCCTCTGGGTGGAGAAATTTTTTTACTATTTTTTTAGAACTGAGAGACTTAAATGTCCGACTTTGAAGTTGAATGACTACTATTAATTTTAGCCAGTCTTCTGCTTGATGTATTAGATATAATTTTTTAAAAAATACAATATTTTTTTTATAAAAAAACAACTAATATTAAGAAATTAACTCAAAAAATTTACAAATTACCAACCTCGGCCAAATTTTGCCACTGTTGGCAAAAGAGCTGCTCCCCGAAGGCAAGCCTTAACAGTAAATTTTTAAATCTATAATATAACGATCAAAACTTTCAATGTAAATGAATGAGATCAATTGAAAAAAAATGCTTCATTCAACATTATCATCATTTTACCAAAAAAAAAAGAAAAGAAAAAAGAAAAAAGAAAAAAGAAAAAAGAAAGGTAATCTATTTATCTTTTATTTTTTATTAAAATAAATAAAATTTATTCAAGCACTTAACAAAATTCAAATAATTTAGCTTTTACATGTCAGTAGTGTCTACAAAATTTACAATTCAGATCATTAAAGTAAAATCCGAAATAGGTCCCACGGCCCCAACGGCGGTATGCCGTTGAAACCCAACATGATGTAAACTCAATCCTTCCACAAAATACAAGGTAAAGTTTCTCTCCGATAAAATTCATTAGAGAAAAAAAAAAAGTCTAAGTATACAGATTTCAATCATAGATCCAGTCACACATTAGTGTATATCTTACCAGTAAAGTGATTTGTTATTTTAACAAAACATCATCTTACCGATAAGATACACTAATCTGGAATTGAATCTGTGCATATAATCGAACTGTTAGAGAAATGTCACAGCACACGCGCACACAAAATGTTACAAAATTAACTACCCAAACAAGGGGAAAATGTAAAGATAAAGGAAGTAACCACAAATAAATTGAATAAAATATAAAGGGAGGATTCTCAGGCTGCTAACTTCAGGATCCTAGAATTAATCGAGGTGCACGTAAACTAGTCCGGACACCAAGTTATCAATATATATAGGGAGGATTCTCTTCTGCTCAACAGAAGAGTTCAGAGAGCAATCCCACCCCTTCAACACATCCCTATTTCACTGCATCCACGCACCACGCACCACGCACCACAACTCCCCTCTCCCGTCGACAAACGACACTCTCCACTACCCGACCATTAATGCCTTCCTCAGACTCCTAACAAGAATAAAATCCAGAGCCACAAAAGCAAAGGCATATAATGAATTGACCATTTCTGCATCTTGCTCGTGTAAGTCCAACCGGGGCTAAAAGTTTCCCCCTTTTCAAGATTAAAAATGAAAAATAACTCATTCAGCAAATTACATTGGTTGAATGGGTCCTACCAGTCGTGTTTCTTACTAATAACGTAGTAACTGTCAGATGGTAAAATAAGATGGTCATCTTAACATTTCCTAAAAGAAAGGGCCTAAGGTCATCAACTGATAGAAGCAAAGATCAAACTTCTTGCTTTTGAGTCTCAACCCATAGCACATTATAATGAAGACCCAACCACGTAGGGATAAACCCTGAGGCTAGACCCTCGGGGATTATCCTTGGGTGGTATTACACGCGTGACTCGCACAACAGCATGGAGTGAAGCCCACACTTTCGACACTAGTCTTGACACTAGGGTCGGTGTCTCGAGCCTAGAAGGCACATCCTACCAACTCACTATGCTGACAGCCAAAAGGCTAGCCCCAGGACCTGAACAAGGGGCTTGGAGATTGATGCCCAATGTCCTTTTTCCTGTTGAGCTAAGCCCCAGAGTTGCCCATTATAATCCAACGACGTCTAAAAGGTGAATTTTTATTACTCTAGATCCTAGTATATAAATATGCAAAAACACAACCTCTTGAACACCTGAAACAAGGAAGATCAGAGAAATCATTCCAGAAGAGGCCATTCGCAACTGATGTAACACTAGAAAAGTAACCACAGAAGAAGGGCATGAAGTTCAGCACAAAGCATATATACCACAATTCAAGTGTGACAAACTAGAATAACTGCTAATATTACCAGATCAGATGGTTAACGAAATCTAAGGCAACTGTTAAGTGAACCCAATATCAATCTGGGATTTATACGCCACTGTAGAATTCTCTGTCCTCCACAAGTCTCGGGACTATAAAAAGCTTGAAATCTAAGAAAAGCGCTCAAAGGGTTTTTCATCTGATAAGAAGTTTGCCAACAAACCCGGGCTTGTACACAGAACGCACCCTCCAACGCCGAGTTATATAATGTACCGTCTTGAACCATCAGCCCCGGTAGTCCTATAAATCAGGCATGTAAATCAAATAACAGTCATCGTCAAAGAAACTTGCGAGTCAATGCAGGGTCATATAACATCACTCATGTTGAGCTGGATTTAATTAAGTTAGCAACCTATAAGGAAATCTTATCTTTATACCAAATGCTAATGCTATATTTTGGAAGGACAGATCTAGAATGGGAATGACTGAATGGGAACTTCATTACTAGGAATAAAAAAAAACAGTATAAGGTAGTTCATTCAAATGTTTGCAGCATTTGGGAATCTTATCCAAGAAAAAGAATAAATGTATTCAAGTGTTTGGTTGAGGCATTTAAACATAGCGATAGAATGAGATTTTATTTAATTATTCGAAACATCCTTTTCTCCTCACCTTGTGTTCCGTCAACATCTTGTTGACTCTTAACTTTGCTTGGAATTCTATGCCGTACAATCCTCAAAGTCAAGGCTTCTTCTATAACAAAAGTTTCAGTTCAGTTTATTAACTCAACAAAATTAATCAACTTTATAAGGGATAATTCACTATCCAATCAAGGTTAAAGAAACTCGATTAAGTTGAAATATTTCATCCACGTTTAGATCAGGAATGGAGAAATTATGTTTGCATTTAATACTCACGCGAGAAGTTTTGCAATTCTTCTGAATCAACTTCAAGTTGATTTATTGAGTTTGTTAATTTGGATGCAAATCATGCAATGCATTGGCATGTTTAACTACACATTGTCAACAACCAAGAAATGTGAGATTTTCTCATAAGAAATTGTAATGAGAGAGAGAGAGGTCACAACAGCTATGGTGTCCGAGTAACAAAGCAAGAAAGAGATTGGAGAGAGATAGAAAGGGTGAGAGATTCTGGAAGCGAGAAGCACAGAGAATAAGCGGTTTCTATGTTATTAGGTATTTTGGATATAAGGGTCTGAAATATATTTGAATCCAAATTCTCCTTTTCTAGATTGAGCTGCAATTTGCGATTACCATGGGGTATGGGGAACAATTCTTGCTCACTTTGGGAAAATGATTTCAGCTTGAGTAGTTTAGCAGGAATCACTTTTATATTACAATCCGTTTTTTTACGGCAGAAGCATGGGGATCAAAAATCACAATCTTGTTCCTCGTTCTTGTCATCCAAATTTGAGCCTAAATACAAATTTTAACCACATGTTATTAAGATTCAGAATTTAATGATGACAAACCAGAGGACCAAATTATTCACAAAATAACAAGTTATTTGAAGTCCTGAATTTCTCAATGTATAATGCACATAAAATACTACTAAAATATTCCAAAGTGGATAATTTACGAGTTTGTGTATTCTTCACTTTGATGAGCAACATAATCTGAAAGCTGGCCTCCCATCCAAGCCATTGGGTCCATTCTTTACACTTAAACCACGTACCAAACGGAATACCTCATTGATTACAAGCATCACTCTCATCCACCCACTGCCACAGGCATCCAATCACCACAGCCACCCACAACATCTAGTGCTTCTTCCCCCCCACCCAAAAAAAATAAGAAATCCCTTTCATAAACATAAGCACAAAATACCCTGCCACCAACACCCCAACCACAGCCACCCACTGCTACCGCATTCCCACACCCATTGCATGCATCAACACTGTGACTCTGCAATGCAATCCATCCCAACTTCCACCATGCCCCCCCTCCCCGTCTCTCTCTCATAAACATAACATAAGCACAAACACCCTGCCACTAACACCCCAATCACAGCCACCCACCACTACCGCATTCCTGCACCCATATCAACACTGTTGACTCTGCAATGCAATCCATCCCAACTTCAGCCATGCCTCTTCCAAGCCACCTCCTCGCCATTCCCCTCAACAACCAAACACCAGAAAACTCACAATCTACCTCCACCAATAGCGACCTTCTGCTCTGCTGCTTAGCCTGTGATGTCGTATGACTGCCAGATTTGGAGGCATTTTTAAGAGGTACTATAGTATATATATCTTGCATGAACATAGAGAGACTCTATTCACCTTTTGGCTACCACTGGTCTCTCTTTGCATCTCCATAGCATTGTTACTGTGATCGCCACCCACCAGCGCCACCACTGTCCCTTTCCAATAGACATCCATGATTTCACCATCCTTTAACAAAAGTGACGCTTCCACTCTCTCATCACAATCCAGCACCATCACTGTCCAATGCCAAC
>JAULJZ010000001.1:4870078-4872578 GCA_032270985.1 Heliamphora pulchella | reverse complement strand
AATAGATACGAAAAATAACATGCTGCTTTACTAAGTATTACAAATGTAGTATGCCTCAATACGGAGGTTTTTCTAAATGCACACTTTTTTTGCTGAGTACACCCACTAAGCCACTAGGACAAGTGTTTATGCATTGTGTACAAGTGTCTCGTGCATCTGGTGGGTGTACTCAATGCAAAAGAGTGTACATTTAACAGCTCCTGCCTTGACACTACCTTTCAACCAGAAAAAATAAACAAAAAAAGATAGGGTTACAAAATCACCCTAATGATTGCACTATCTAATAGCATCTTTTATACGTGATATCAAAGGTGAGTGTTGTCAAAAAAATTTAAAAAAAACATCAAGACTATACACATGGTCGTAATAAGGATTGAAGCCTGAAAAGTATTTCCAATATACTCATTTTTTATTACAACCCAATGAGAAGTTATATTTTCATTATTTGAATCAAAAGAACAACTTAATATCATGGATCCTTCATGTCTCTGGATGCATAACTCAAGCACACGACCAGATGTTCAATCATCAGAGTGCTGATAAAGCATACTTGGAGGTGTTGATATTTGACCATCAGATTGTTGATGAAAGCATCTATATTACAAAACAAAGCATTGTTTGATGGGACAGTTATCAATGTGGCTTATTTAGTGGTTAGGATTTATTTAATCCAACAGTAAAATTGTGTTCACGTCTCTCTTGCACTTTTACTCTGCTTCTCTCTCTCCTGACTACTCTTTTCTTCTCCTTCCTCTCACCCTCTCTCCTCACTATCTATTCCTCCTCTTTTGTGCCTCGCTCTAAAACATTGATTAAGGTAGCCGCTCATCTGAATCAACGATGAGTTTGGGATCATGCCGTCCAAACCAATGGTGAACGAGATCTTCAGATTCTCCACCATAGATGCTCATCTGATTTTTTTCCGTTGATTTCCTTTTCAATTTTCATCATTTTCCTTTTCTTCTATGACATTTTCCTTTTCTTTTTTCTTCTGTTTTTTGTTTTAGTCATACCCATTTCAATACCTCCCCCGTTGTCTTATATTTTTTTTTATTTTGAAGCTATTATGGAATGTTGGGTAAATCATTCAAACAGACCTTAATTTTGCTTTCTTCTCTTAGAATTCAAGGTTGCTTTCTTGTTCTGTGTTTCTTCTTTGTCATGGTGTCTACAAGTTCACAGAAGAAGAGAAGTACTTTTTTTAACAAATTTGTTTTAAATAATTATTTAGTTTAATTATTTAATTAAGAAATATTCATAACAAATGATATGATCTTGATCGAATAAGTACGTTAAATTAAAAACTTCAAAAACATAAAACAAAAACAAACATTTTATCTTTTCACAAATTTGTTTTGGAAAATATCCCAATTTTTTAGGGGGGAAAAATAGAAGAAACAAACATATAAAGTTGTATTTTGTCATAATTTTATTGCTTATACCTCCATTTTTGTATATTTTATCCTAAATCTTGGCACCGAATGATTTTAGTAAAGTTTTCACATTGTTAAACTTTCTAGCAAATAATTTTTTGAGAATAAAATATGTCAATAAAAATCAGAATTAATTTACCAAACAAACTAGGAATCATGGTTCCTTGAATCCAAGATTTTTAATGCCTAATACTTTTATTTTTTAAACTTTGAATTTACTTTTTAGAGTATTGCAGGCACAAGTGATTAACTAGTACTTATAACACCTCTGAGTGTGTTATATCAGCAAACTCACAGTCAAATATCAAGACTATGAATTCGGACGCTACAAAGGGTACAAATCAACTACAGAAGAAAACACAAAAAAAAAAAACACAGTTACGTATACTGTGTGCCCGTCCAGACACTAATAATTTTACTTACAATCAAGAAGCATGGGCACTCCTAAAAAAGTGATGTGCCCGTGTCAGACATCAGTCATACGCCAACACTCATTGGATCTATTTTTACCAAAAAACGCTAACCCCTCTAGATTTATGTTTTGGCATGCAAACATGGAACACAATTGTTCCAACATGATGAATAGCTTGAGAAATAATACTCTATTTTATCTTTTGAAAGAAATTACAATCTCATATATTGTAATATATAAAAGCCAACTTCTAAGGTACCACAATTTAAGGCATGCGGAGTACCACTTTGCCGTTCATCGTACTGGAATGACCCACATTTCAGGTAACATAGCATTGGGCACTCCCAGAAACACGTTGAACATCCATGTTGGAAGTAAGAACTTCAAGTGTGACACACCAATATAACTGTAGGCTTCTTGTAGCTGTCATATGTAACCCTTTTCTTTCCAGAAAATGCCTTGTGGTTGGTAAGGTATGGCAAGTTTTAAGTCTGGATTAGAACAAAAGCAAGTACCGCATCAACTCGGTAAGAACTAATTAATTAAATAGTCTCCCAAGCCCCAAGCCGATGTTTGAACAGGCCACCAAGTTAAGAAAACGATGATAGAATCCCTTTGCCCTTATTGGACTTCTATAGGTTTTTTTGTTGTTTAC
>JAULJZ010000001.1:4848443-4864425 GCA_032270985.1 Heliamphora pulchella | reverse complement strand
CATGTTTGGTAATTATTTTTGTTTTCAAAAAACTGTAAACAGTTTTCAAAATTTACAAAATTTTAAGAAACAAGAAAGTTTGTTTTCACTTGTTTTGTAAACAAATTTTGATTGGATTCATCTATAACCTCCAACTACCACTTTTCAAACATTTATATTACCAAACATGTTTTTATTTTTTATTTTTTATAAATATAAACAAAAATATGTTTTTTATTTTTTGTAAACAAAAATAGAAAACTGTAAACGTTACCAACCAGGCCCTTAACTTTTTACTTTTTGAATTGTTTTATTAGGTTGTAGAGAAGAGTATAATTATATATATATATACATTTATAGTATTACCTTTGATTATTTTAATAGGGATTGAGTGTTGTAGAGAATTAAGGTTTATTGATTATTTTATTGTGTTGGTTGTAGAGATTCTTTTAATTATGTATATATATAATTATGCACATAAAACTTGTGTTAGAGTTTGTATTGTAGTCACAATAAAAATTATTATTATTATTACCATTACTATTGTTATTAATTTGTCATTTTATTTATTTATTATTATTATTATTATTATTTATTATTATATTTTTTTGTTGAGTGATTGTGATGATGTGGACAACTATACTACAGTTATACTACCGTTGCTATTAGTATATTTAAAAAGCGAGTCCTTACACGTCTACTCTTCAAGACTTCCCTTGTGAATTTGCACTATACAAAATGCTTCACATGTGCATTTTAAAACTTTTTATAGCAATGGAGATGTTTCACAAACAAGCTCTTTTTTTCTTAAACACTTTTCAGCTCTATTTTTTTAAACACTCTTCAACTAAGCTTAAGAAGTGTTACACACTTTCTTAAAGACTTCACGTGTAACTCACCATTCTTCTTACAATAAACGAAGTGAGAAAATAGAGAATAAAACTCACAAACACTCCTTACAAAAATTTTGTAATAAATACACAAGGAAGTGAGTGAATTTAGGGTTTGAAAATTTAATGAGCTTTCAATAAACTTGAGATAATGTTTGATAGCTTTTAATGCACTTGGTTCATCATGTTCAAAGCATAGAAATTTACCCCTTTTTTATAACCCACTGAAGAAACTGACCGTTGGTAGTAGGTAAAGGCAATTAATGCTCTGAAATATTACCGTTGAACTAGGCGTCTTTTTTGGAATTCGTCACAAGTGTCGACACAGCTTTTTGGTGTCGATATAGATTGGTCTTGGCCTTGGTTCTTAGGCAAAAGTGTCGACTCGTGTTTCGTGGGTGTTGACTCAAATTTTTGTCTCTTGGCCTTTGTTCCTCAGGGTCGACACAAGTTGGATCTAGTGTCGACTCGTAGGGTTCTTCAGTTCTTCAGGTTGAGGTTTGGTGCCAACTCAAAATTGAGTGGTGTCGGCTCAAGCCTTCATGTTTTCTTTGGTGTTGACTTATATTTGCTTTGGTATCGACCTAATCAAAGAGCATTGGCCTCTGGACTTAGGTGTCGACTCAACTTAAAGTTGGTTTCGACTCAAACTTCTATTTTTCAGAGGATCACTTAGTGTCAACTTATATGATCTCTGGTGTCGACTCAAGGTTGAGTAGTTCTCAGAGAGCTACTTGGTGTCGACTCATATATTCTCTGGTGTTGACTCAAAGCTGAGTGGTTCTCGGAGAGCCACTTGGTGTCAACTCAAAGTTGAGTGGTTTCTTGAGGGATACTTGGTGTCGATTCATATGAACAATGGTGTCGACTCATATGAACAATGGTGCCAACTCAAAGCTGAGTTTTGTCAAGGGTAGTGAGGTGTCGACCCAAGTACTTATTGGTGTCGACTCAACTTGTTCTCCATGCCTTGATCTAAAGGTGTCGATTCAAGCATTCGCTAGTGTCGACTCAAAGTTTTCTTGTAGAGTTTCAAACAAACTGTTAGAAGTGTCGACCCTAGACTTACTGGTGTCAACACTTGAATTAAAAAATGGGCTCTACATATAGGTGTCAATTCAAAAGCTAGAGGTGTCGACTCAGCCTTCTTAGAAAATATTTTATTTTTTATCTTTTTAGACTTAAATTAGAAAATTTCTTTTAATAAAAATCATAAAAATTCATTTAAATTCTCTTGGGCTAACATGATGAAATATAGTTTAAAGAATAAGTAAGGTCGTTGATGAGAACAAATAGACCTGCGAGTTGCCTAAAAGTCCCGTTTGTCTTAGCATCTTCACACATTTTTAATTTCTTCGTCAACCTTTTTTTGGTATTTTTTTCGTATCCTGGCCCTTGTTTTGAGTCGTTTAAACCTTAAGGTGTGTTATCGGCACTTGAAAGTCCTTGTTTTTAAACTTGGGTAAGTCTATTCTTGCTTCTAGGACACCCAAAAATACTCCCTAAAAAAGTTTCAAAAAATTATCTCTAGAAGCCTACATGGCTAAACCGGGGCATGCCCTTTTGTTGTTGTTCTTTTTCATTTTTTTTGAATGGATCACATTTTTGGCTTATTCCACAGCGGTTGGTGATCCGAAAACCTCATTTTCTAAAGCCTATAAATAGGTTCTTCCTCTAACTCTTTCAAATCATTCAGAATTAGTTCGATTCAAATCCTTGGCTAATTCTTTTTTAGTTCTTCTTTGGCCGCTCCCGGGTTGAGAAATTTAGAGGAATGAGAGATTCAGGTTTGAATTCGAGTTCGTGGTCCTAAGGGCATGCCAGAGGGCTAACCAATGGTCTACGAATCAAGATAAGTTTTCTTTTATTTTCTAAAGTATTTTTATTTATTTTAAATATTTAAGCATGTTTTAGGCTTTTAAATAATTATCTTACAAATTCTTTCATTTTTTGACACATGCCCCATAGATATACATGTTTAATTCTAAACCCTAAAAACTTATTTTTTGTAAAAAATTTAATTTCATTTTTTTAGACAAAAGTTTGCATGTATCAGAATATGCACTTGAGTACTCTTTGGTTAAACTCTAGGCAAGGAACTTGGTTTGCTTTTTGTTTGTTTGTAGAGATATAGATAAAGATAGGAACCCAGGGATTATATCTAATCATCATAAATAGTGTTGGAGATGATCGACTATAAATCTCTATGATCCTGGTCGTAGGTTAGCGTGTGTTTTTTTTTTCGTTCTTTTTCATGTTTGGGACGAATGTATGGTCACGACCCCTCTTTTATTCGAAATGTCAATTTTAAAAAATGTGAGTCTATCTAGTCATTTTGTTTGTCATTAATGCATTGGTTAGGTATAGAGGCTTAAATATGTGAGCCGATGATAGTGAGTAGAGGTTAAACATATTGTCAAGCTAAGTGGGTGACTAATATGTTCCCACTTGGTACCTTAGTCCCCGAACCTATTCTCCTGTGATGAAATAACTAGGCCTAATTCATAGTCATTGCCTATTCCATTGCCTCTTCCAAGTTTGGGGGTTTCTGTTTCAGCAACTCCAGTGGTTTCAATCTCAATGGCTCTTTTTCCTGATTTTGTAACTCGTTTATGGTGTGCATCACTGTACTTAGCCTTTGTATAACTAAAATGATACATTTGATGCATAAATGAGACATTTGTTTGCAATGAGACATTATTTTATTTTATCTCCTTCATCGCTTTCTCTTTCTCCCCTCGAAATTAGACATTGTCTCATTTCCTATGTGTAACTAAAATGCCTTATTTGTGCAGGAATAAGACATTTTCTTTGTATATATAACTAAAATGCTTCATTTTATGCAATGAGAGATTTGCATACAATGAGACGTTTGGTGCATAAAATGAGATATTTGTTTGTAATGAGACATTGTCTCATTTTTTGTAACAAATTCCTCATTTCTGTAATAGATCTGGAAAAAAAGAAGAAGAAGAAGAGAAAAACTAAACAAGTATTCGATTTTAATTTAATTATTTACAGGTTTCATCCAAGATCCTTCCCACGTTGTAGGAAGAGGAGTCGGCGATGCAAAAAGAGTACTCATTAGTGGTCATCGATGACCCATCAGTGGTCTGTGAGGGTTTTGAAGTGATACGGCTAGGGTTTTCAAATAGATGATTTAGATGAGGCTAGGGCTTCAAAGCAAGGAGTTGGATGATCAAGGGCAGGATGATCAACCCGGATGATCAAGGGCAGAACGACAAAAAGCGTGGATGTTGGACTGCTGCCGTCGCCATCGTCGTCAGTCACGTCTCAGATAGAGGTTGGCGGCGATGAGATGGATAAATAGTCTACCCTCATATCCCTACTTTTCCCACGACCATTATCATGTTCGTAGGACATTATGGAATACTCAAAAAGTAGCTAGAACTAATACATAAACAAATTCACTAAATGGGATCTTGAATTAATTTTTTGTTATTAAAATTATAAGCTTATAGCTTAAATAATAAAATTTATATTTATTAATTTTGAATAAAAAAATTACAAGTTAAAAGTTATGAACACACTTATTTGAATATTCCTAATATTTTATTGAATTATAAGTCAAAAATTAAAAGTTAAGTACAAATAAATACTCTCTTTTCTACAATGGGACAAAAGAAGCAAACAAAATTCAAAAAATTATTAGTTGCTCTCAGAGTACCATATGACATTACTCATGAATACTATTGACAAATGAAAATGTGCTATAAACATTAAGTAGGTAATCCTTGTCATACGTAACCAACAAGTGGGCCCATATTATTCAATGTAAAGTATTTTTTGTTACATATATAATTGAATGAAAGCACAACATAAATAATACCACATGATGTTCGGGACTATCAAAAGAATTAGGTATCGTTTGGTAACTTGGTTTTAAGCATCTCTATTTAATTTTAGGTCAATTTAAGTCAAATAAACAAAAAAAATTAGTTTGAAGAATTTTAGGGGTAACTTAAAGTCAAAAAACATTAAATCAATAAATTTTGGCTTAGAGTGATTTTAAACTAAAAGGCAACAAGGAAATAAGATAAAAAGTTTAAAATAAAAAAATAGTTGTTATAAATTCTTTCTTTTGTTTTCACTTATTTTTTTTATTCAATATGAATATTTTTTATGGATCCCTTTGAGTAGGGTTTAAAGTATAAATTTTTTTATAAAAAACCGAATATGTATAATAAAAATTATGATATTTTTAAAAATATATAAATGTAGTTTAGGTTAATTAGAAATAATAAGAAAATAAAAAAGGTGAAATAGACAAACAAAACTAAAAGCTTATTTGGGGTTTAGGGTTCATTTGAATAGATAGATAATGATAAAAGAGATAAAAATAAACTTTCTAATGTTCAAAGCTGTAGAAAGTGTTCAAACATGAATTTTCCGTACAACCAATCTCCTTAAGCCTTCTAATTTAGCTATTGATTTCCCAAAATTAGGCAGAATTATTTTTTCGTATGAAATTGAGAACTAAATTTACATAGTTTTCATAATGATTTTTGTTCTTTTTTTGCTCCTGTATTTTGGTCCCGAATAGGTGAATTTAGCTTATTAGCTTATTAGCTTATTGGCTTATTTGTCATTATAGATTTTTCGTTTTTAGTGAATTTTTTTTATTATTTAGTCAAACTATTATATTTTTTAGATTTTTCTCATTGAGACGAGCTAAAAAAGTAAATTTTTTTGACTAAAATTTTAAAAAAGTTCAAAAAAATAAAAATAAGTAAAAATAAGTCAATAAACTAAATTCTGAGTTTTAAGCTAAAACAAGCAAAAAAATTAATAAATCAATAAGTAACATTTACCCAAACAAAGCCTTTATCTATATTATTTGTCCTACTAATCAAATATATGTGAGAATATAAATTTTATTTCCTTATTCCTTCCTTTCACTTCATTTTTTTATCTTTTTTATTTTTTTGATATATATTTCTTTCAAATCAAAGGACCCTCAAGTTAAGTTAATGAAAAAAACATACTTTGAGTACTCAAAATTTTTATTATTATGTTTTATCTGTGTGCTCAATCGGTCAATCATCGTTTATGCATGTAAATTTTTTTTAAATTAAATGTTTTTGTTTTCATTTTTGCATTTTATTTGTGTTCAATCAATGGTATCTTGTCCTAGCATGTTAGCTTTCTATTAAGCTTGTGTTTAAGTTAGTTTATTTTTGTAATTTTTTAACTTAAAAATCATGAAAAAGTCAATTGATTTGGCTTATTAAGTTTTTTTCTTTTTTTTTTCTTACTTTTTTTACATGATTTGATATTTACTTTTTTACAAAAAAAATTAAAAAATCTAAAAACTACTAGAAAAAAGTTAATCCAAACACATGCTAAATTAAATGTTTTTAAATTCAACTTAAAATGGAGAGTCAAACAAAACCTTAGCCCTGACCCTTAACTGCGCGCCAATAACACTAGATCGCGTCGCAGTAAATTCTTCTCTCTTCGCGCACGCAAGCGTTATAATTGGAACTTGCTTTCGCAATCCACGACTTGTCACGAAATCCACCGATTTAACCTGCCACAGCCGGTAAAACTGACTCGTCCTGTAGTGCCAGGCTACAATTCACCGGCCCTCCCGGTTGCTTTATCTCTTTACCTGAAATTCTCACTTTAAAGTCCTCCTCTCTGCCCGTTTCTCGAGGTATTTCTCGTCAATCTCGCCGGACCTCCGTCGTCGTCGTTGTTGTTGCAGATCTTCGTCCCTCACTTATCATGTGAGTGGTTAATTTATCACTTCATGGATTGTTTAGTCGTGGTTGGTGCGAAGATCTGATGCTTTTGGATTGAATTTTTTTTTTCATGGTGCCTGTTTCGATTTAGTAGGTTGAGTTCGGATGGATTCATGGCGTTTTGTCTTGATTGATAGATACAAATAAATTCGAATATGTTTGTATGCATGTGCTTAATGTTGGATTGTTAGGGTTTTCGCTTGTGAGTTATTGGTGAATCTGTTTTCTTGGTTCGAGGAAGAGTTTCTTTCAAATTGAGGAGTTTCTTGGCGATTAATCAACAATCCGAAGTGATTTTCAAGCGTATTCTTGATAAACCAGCCTTTTGGAGGATTGCTTATGTAGTTTGATTTGATAGGGGCGGAACAGATGGTCTTCTGATGTGTTTTATATTTTCTGCTTAGTTGTTGTGGAACCCAAAACAGATTGTCCAGTTTGTAAAACAAAATGTGATTTGGTCGTTACTTATCGATGCCTGATCAAATTGAATTTTTACATGAATGATCTTTTCGGCGTGACCTACGAGATGAACGATTTGAATTCTCGTTGTGGGTCCCATCTAGACTCATAAAATAGAGTTTTGAGGGGAAATGAGTCTTAAGAGTATATCATCCCAAAATATTATGTTCTCATTGGCCTCCGAAGTGAGAAAAGAACTTGCGTTGTGACGTAGGGAGGTGTATCAACTAGAGAAACACTAACACCAAAATCTAGAAGTCTGCTTGAAACCAGGGATACTCTCTCTAATACAAATATAGATAAAAAGAAACACTCTTTGAAATTATTATTCATAAACTACCAAGTTGCCCTAAGGGCTGCTTATTCATTATTTATAACCCACAAAGCAATAATCAAAGTAGGAATTATGTATGAAAAAGGAAATACTTGCTAGCAAAACAAGAATAAAAGAAAATTGGAAAATTATAAAAAATGGTAAGATTTGAATTCGGCTCAAATCTGCAAACTAGAATCAATGATATGATTATAGGAAAAAATCTACCCTAAAATGGATTTGGCAAGGCTTAGCAAAACAAGAATAAAAGAAAATTGGAAAATTATAAAAACAAGAATAAAAGAAAATTGGAAAATTATAAAAATGGGAAGATTTGAATTCGGCTCAAATCTGCAAACTAGAATCAATGATACGATTATAGGAAAAAATTTACCCTAAAATGGATTTGGCAAGGCTTAGCAATAAACAAACCAAAAGTTTCCTAAATGGTAAAATTGCAGTTTTCGAGGCCTAAACGATGGATTTTAACAAAAAACAAGCTTAGCTCATAGCGAAGCCACGAGTCTTGTTCGTTGGGCCGTTTTCAGTCGAACATGGGCCTTCTGAGGCTAAACTGTTAACGTTGCCGCACTTCTACTATCACCTTTTAATCTTCCCAATGATCATAGGCGTCCATAAAAGAAAATTCAATTAGCTTTGCATCATCCTTCCCAGCTTGGAAAGAATTCATCCTCGAATTCAATTCCTCATCAGAAGGGTTATTGCCTTGGCATGGGAGTAACTGCTTGATGTTAAAGGCATCCAAGGTACAAATATAACTTAGAAGCTTCAAACAGTAGGCGTTGGGATTGATTTTCTTGATGATCTCTACTGCACCGATTTTGCGAGCAACAAGTTTGTTATATTCCCTAGTCGAGAATCTGTGGTGATGATAGCATATGTATAGTCGGTAACATTGAACTCCACAAATTGATCTTTTCATATTAGCATGCTCCTTGTTTTCCCTAGCCAAGTTTGTGTTGCTTTATGAACCAACTGTAACTGATTAATAAAATATTTTGCCTTGACAAGACCTCGTTTCAAGTTATGGATAGGTTCCAAATCAAGCGGTACTTGTGGAACAAGACTGTACACAATCTAAAAAGGACAAAAACTAGTTCTACGGTTAACATAGTGATTGAAGGCGAATTTCACTTTACATAACTTTTGATCCCACATCTTGACATGATCTTGAATTAAGCTCCGCAACAAATTTCCTAATGACCGATTGATGACTTCAGTTTGCCCATCCGTTTCGGGATGGTAGGCATTACTGAAGTCCAATTTAATATTGGTCAATCTCCAAATGGAACGCCAAAAGTGATCCAAAAATCTCGTGTCCTGATTAAACCCTATAAGACTAGGCAAGCTATGTAGCTTGTATGCCTCTTGAAAATATAGTTAAGCGACCTTTACAACATCCGTCTTCTTCTTGCATGGTATAGATAGCCATTTTAGAAAATGGGTCCACCACCACATAGACAAAATCATTACCTTACTTTGTTGTGTTCAAGGCAACCCCAATACAAAGTCCATGCTAATGTCAAACCATAATTGAGTAAGAATAAGTAGTGGCATGTATGAACCCGCATTAGTAGCAACTCCTTTGGAAACTTAACAAATGTGGCAACCTTTCACGAATTTGTAGATTTCCTTTCCACATGGACAACCAATAATAAGATGTTGTTACAAACTCAGAAGTCTTTCCGTTTTCGCATAGCCTTCATTATGTAGTTCCTTGACGATTTTCAACCGTAGACTGGAAGATGATATTCAGATGGTCCACGGTCCACCTATGGGCAAATTCCCTAGCAACTTGAAAAAGAATGGGTCAATGGATAGCAATTCACGAAAACCATCAAAGCTAAGTATCCAGTATGCATAAGTGTAAGAAAAGAAGCTCGGCGACTGAGAGCATCCACAACTTGATTCAAGGCTCCCGACTTAGCCTTATGGTGATAGAAAACTGTTGGATATATGGGTCCACTTGGCATGCTGATCAGACTTGTCCTGACTATTGAGATGTTTCAGAGCCACATAATATGAATACAGGACAAAGTCGCTGTGAATCAAGTAGTTGTACTAGTGCTTTAGGGACTGCTCTACTGTGTAGAACTCTACATCATTACACCATAATGTTGTATCTCATTGGCGCCAATCAACTTTTCACTGAAATATGCGATGGGTTGGGAATTTTGGCCAATGATAGCCCCAATTCCAACCTTGGATGCATCACAGTGCAACTCGAAAGGTTGCAAGAAATCCAATAATATTAGTATTGGCGTGGAGGTTAATTTCTACTTGATTTCTTTAAAAGCCCTTATAGCTTCCTCTGTCAAAATGAACTTTCCCCTTTCCATGCAATCCGTCATGGGGGCCATGGTAGTGCTGATGTGGGGAATAAACTGATGGTAGAGAGCAGTTAACCCATGAAAATTGCGAATGTTATGTAGGGTCGTTAGTTGAAGCACTATCTTACTGGTTCAACTAAAATTCTGTTCTTAAAAACAACATACCCAAGGATTAGAACATGGTCGATCATGAAGACACTTTTTAGTTGCTCCAAATAGTTTTTTACGCCTCAAAACTATTAGAACTTTTTGGAGATATTGCACATGCACATCTGGAGTGGCATTATATATTAGAATGTCATCAAAATAGACAAACCCCAAATTTACCTACAAATACTTAATTCATCATATGCGTAAAGGTGCTCTACGTGTTTAACTATCCGAATGGAATAACTAGCCACTCATAAAGACCTTCACGAGTGTAAAGACCGTTTTCCATTCATTGCCAGGTCTAACCCGAACATGATGATACCTAACTAGTCAAGGAGATCATCTAATTTTGGAATTGGAAAATGGTACTAAATCGTGATATTATTAATTGACTTGTTGTCAGCACACATCCTCTATGTTCTGTCTTTCTTCAGCATTAGTAATGCGGGCACAACACACGGATTGGTACTTTCTTTGACAAACCCTTTGGACTGCAACTATTCGACTAGTCTCCTCAACTCTTCATGCTCTTTTGAGCTCATGCGGTAGTGGGTTCGATTGGGAAGATTTGAACTTGGCACCAGATCAATCTGATGGTGTATGTCCCATAATGAGGGCAACCCCTCTAGCAGCTCATCTGGGATTTGGGAACATATCGGCAATTTCGCTCAGTAAAGGTTGAACAAGGTATGGCACAAGCCCTTTACGATCATCTACAGGATTTTCTTTAGTAACTAACATAAAGAATATTTTAGTTTTTATAATCTCATCCTTGAACTGTGCCTTAGTCAAAAGATTGGTTCCCTCCGTAACTAGTGGTCTAGGTATGTCTCCTTTAAAGGGTAGCAGTACAACTTTGGTATCATCAAACATCAAGCTTTATGTGTTGCTGCGACCATTATGTTTGATGTTGCGGTCATATTGCCATGGTCTACCCAGCAAGAGGTGATAGACATCCATAGCAACGACATCACACCACACTTGATTCTTGAATTTAGAACCAACCGAAAAGAATATCAGGTAGCGTTTAGTAATTTTTACCTTGTTTTCCTTTTTAAACCACCCCAATTTGTAAGGTTTGGAGTGCTGCACCGTCTTTAATCCCAATTTATGAACTGCTTCATTAGACACCACATTCTCATAGCTACCCGAATCAATCACAAACCAACATACTTTTCTGAGAATTGTGCAGGTGGATAGAAAGATGCTGTCCATAACCATGAATTTCCTCCAGTTTCTTGAAGGGGTTTGACACACCTTTTGAACTACCAAAAGATCCTTGATCTCCAACCACCTCTTCTGACGGATATTCTGGGGCTTGCTGAGAATCATATGTTGCAAACTACTCGACAACATTATTCTGCTCTCCAGTTAGCTCATCTATCTCAAGGAAAAGGCTTTCTTTGGATTATTACCTTTTCTGCAATCTACAGCACGGTGTCTTGACTCTCCACACTTAAAGCAATGCATACTAGTAACCAGTGCTTTGTAAGGTTGAGGCGGCACTGATGGTTTAGCTGTTGGCTGACTGTTGGATGCTCTGGTCTTTGGGTATAGGATTGACTACTGGATAGGTGGAACTGTTCCAATTGCCTCCTGTAGTTCACTGGTTGAACTGCTTCTCCAATTGTAATGCTCTTTGATAGGCCTCCGATAGAGAATACAGATCAAATAGATTGAGCATATCCTGAAATTGTGGACGTAATCCCCCGATATATCGCGATTCCAATTGCTTCTTCGTGTCAAAAAGATCGCTTCTGGCTAAAAGTTGATAAAACTCTATTGTGTAATCATTTGCGGAGCGTGTACTCTGGCTCAAATTTTATAGTCGCTGGTACATTAGTTGGGAATAGTTATGGGGTAAAAAGGCAGTACGCATGTGCTTCTCAGCCTCTTCCACGAGTTGATCTTCTGTTTACCCTACCTAGCTCCGTTCAAACTTGACCTGCTGCCACCAAGCAGCAGCCCTGCCTCAAAATCTGATAGTCACCAAAGGAACTTGTTGTCACCGAAGATTTCCTTAAACTCCAGGACTTCTTCGACAGTGCCCATCCAATAAAAAAACTCGTGTTAGACCCCCTTGAAACTCAAGGAACTCAAATCTTTAGACCAATTTCCTAGCGTCGAGAATCATGATTGTCTGCCCCTATCAACTGAAACCTCATCTTCCATGACAGGATGTATATTTTGGCTTTTACAATCTTATCCTTTAATACCAACTGATGCAGGAAAACGTATCGAGTAGAGCACTAGTACTAAGATCTACAAGCCTGCTTAAATTAAAAATATTCTCTCTTATAACAAACACAATAAAGAGAAAATCCTCTAATTTCCTTAATCACAATCATAAAATCCCTAACCCTTTGGCTCTTACTACTTACTTATTATGGTAAAATTTTGAGCGAAGGAATTAACTTTTAAGGAAACTGAATCCTATCAAATTTCTAATTAATTGAAAATTGCGAAAAAAGACAAATTTGAGATCAGCTGGAATTTGACTATTAAAAATATAGAAAACATATGGCAAAACAAGCGACACAAAAAAGAAACTTTTTAAAATAAAATTATTACCAAAATTAAAGTTCCTAAATGTCACCTACATCATTCTCCCCAGCTTGAGAAAATTTGTCTTCGAGTTTCCATGGCTTGAAATAACTAAACTATTGCTTGTTTATATCTACTCTGTGCTTTAGATTAATTTTGTTCAACTCAAATCAAGGATCATGATCTTAAATAGATTGTTAATCCTCCACGATTAATATAGCAACGACATCATTACCAATACCAAGAATCGGTCTAATCTGCTCCAAACTGCAGCACTGAAGTAGCCAATCTATGATGATTCGCAACCCAAATGATGGTGAAACGACTTTTTTGGGTAATATTTTCATGGCATCTTTTTTAAAAATATTTTCTAAAGAAGATAATTCTTCATCGAAAATTAGTGGTTTATTCCAATCCACAATTGGATTTAGAATAATATCTGAAGTGAAAGGTCACTCAATTGCATCCTCTTTCAAGATGCATGGGTTTAATAGATTGTTGTGAGGTAGAACGATTGCGATTAGGGTAGCCATTTCCTCAGCCAAGCAGCAATTGACTCTTTCATGGCGTTATTCTTTCCTCCACTCGAGCATCTAGTACAACATCATCTTGCTCATATACATCTTTAACAACTTATCGATCATCACGAACTCTTTGTCGTGCCATCATTCAGAATTTAGTAGATGCACCTTCCTGTATCAGTTGGCATCAAAGCTTGCACTCGATTCCAAAGAATTTGTGATCGGCTAGAGAAACACTAACATCGAAATTCACAAGTTTGCTTGAAACTAGAGATACTCTCTCTAATACAAACACATATAAAGAAAAGGCACTCTCTGAAATTATTATTTATAAACAACTGACACGAAACAATAATCAAAGTAGGAAATAAACAAGGAAAAGAAATACTTGCTAGCAAATTAAAAATAAAGAAAATCGAAAAATTAAAAAAATGGAAAGATTTGAGTTAGGCTCAAATCTGGAAACTAAAATAAAAAAATACAATTGCCGGAAAAATCTAGCCTAAAATTGATTTGGCAAGGCCAAGAAATTAGCAAAACAAAAGTTTTCTAAAACGGAAAAATGCGGTTTTCGAGGCCTAAACGATGGGTTTAGGCCAAAAACTGGTTTAGGTCATGGCATAACCATAAGTCTTGTTTGTTAGGTTGTTTCCAATCAAATATGGGCCTTCGCAGGCTATTCTGCCAGATGATCCGTAGGCCTCCATGGAAAAAGCCCATTAACTCTGCATCACGTTGCGAGTCAAAACTATCAACTAAATTGCACCCTTAACCAAACTGAGCACACCGGACAATTCTTATCATCACTTTTTCCTTTTAAAATATGGTTCAAGTTTTACCGTATATTATTTTGTTTTTTTTTTACATGTATGCTTGTTTATATTGTTTGATGACCTTAGAAAGGTTACAATTCTTTACTGGTAGAGTACTTTCAATTGATCAATCTGAAAATGGCTATGTAATGTTCAAATAAATTGTCACTTGGATCACATGAAAATGCTTCCATGGCTCCTCAACACAGTCATAAACACACACACACACACACAGGCAAACAGAAATAAAAACGACAGGAAAATGAGAACCATTCTTACGGATTTTCTTCTTTTCCTTGATCATTTAGACAAAAAGTTACAAGATAAACTCTCAGAGAATTTGTAACTGCAATTATTTCCTATCTAGACTCAGTAGTGAGGAGTTATGCATTGTATTCTTATGCATATGAATTGTTGAAAGGGTTTATTATCGGGATTTTTCCTTTCCTACTCTGGTCAAGATTTCTTCATATCTATGTAGTTTATGAACTCCTGTTTTAACTTTTGGTCCCCTTTTCTATATTTTATGTAAATGCGAAGTATTGGAAGCTTTAAATTTTGGTAGATGGCTGATAATGAGGGGGGAGAGAAACCTACCTCCCGTGGAAATGAATGGGAAGTTGTGTCACTCACGGCATCAGCATACGCTGCTGCTCCTAGTCCCGAACAGGTTGAACTGAATGATAATGACAACGGAAATATAGTTGACAAGGATGAGGCGGAAACTTCCCATGCAATGTTTATGTCTGGTCACTTTGTCTTTCCACCAAGTCAGCACGAGAATTTGCCCATGGAATCTGAAAATATTGAGATCCAGGACGTACAGGGAATTGACAATGTTGTTCCTGAACTCGCTGCTGAGGAAGGGGATAGATCAAATACAAAAGATGAAGAGAATCACATTAAAGGATTGGATGTGCCTGATGAGTTTCCTAAGATTCAGTTATTTGACGAAAAGGATAACAGGTTATCCATTCATGGGCCGGAGCTCGAAGAAGACATGACATTGCAAGGGGTAAATTTGATTGAGAGAGAGCAGAGTGTGTACAGTCCTTCTAAACTTGGTTCTTTCCACAGCGAAACAACCACGGATGGGACCACCACATGTGATGATAATACGGTCATTCTTGGGCAAATTGAACCCTTGGAGGGAGGCTTAGACTTGGACATCTCACAATTGCCAAAGCCTGCAAAGGAAGATAATTATCACCGGTCTGAACTTCCTTCTGAAGCTTGGTGGAAGAGGCGAGCTGTTTCTCTGTATGCTCAGGCAAAAGAGGCAAACACATTCTGGTCAATATTTGTTGCTGCTGCTGTGATGGGCCTTGTAATTCTGGGGCGGCGTTGGCAGCAAGAAAGGTGGCAAGTTTTGCAGCTTAAGTGGCAGTTCAGCATCAATGATGAGGTATGCTCATTGCTTGATCTGGAATATTATGTAGTTTTGCAGAAATTCCTGTGTCTAATTTTGATAATTCCATAGGGAATGAATTTAGACTCTTGCTACACATTGTTGACATGATTCTTATAGAATAGATGTATGGTTTTGTAGCTATTTTAAAATAGCCCTCTTATCTCTGCAAGGGGAATGGCCTTAGACATGGATGTGGGACACAAATGAAAGGACACAAAACATAGACAGCTTAATTCATGAGGTTTTCCAACCTTGATGAGTTTATTTTGCCTATTTCATCATGCCACTCTTTCTTATTATACTTCTAAATTCTAATATCATGGTGGTGTTCTTGTCCATTGGTTTTCAATACCTATTGCACACTTGACTTGCAACCATTCTATAATCTATGATTTTCTTAAGAAGATGGAAATGACTTGGACATTTTATGTTATCTTGGGGAGAGTTTTTTGTCATGGTGGCATGTCATAGTTAATGAAATTTATTTTGTATTATAAGCACATTCAGGAGGTGTTGGATGCATTTCAATGTTTGACCTACACATGACTCCTTTGTCGAGATGTCATGCTTCTTAGGAAATGTGTGAAAAGCCTCTTACTTTGACCTAGACATGGCTCCTTTGTTTGAAATGTCCATTCTTCTTAGGAAATGTCCAAAAAGACTATTTGATAAATGGATTTTGGACAATGGTAATTTTGTTTTACACATTAATCTATTCCTTTAACATTTTCCATTGTGTGTATGGGTGGTGGTTTTTTTTTTTCCCTTTTTTTTTGGGTTGGGGGGC
>JAULJZ010000001.1:4817172-4829447 GCA_032270985.1 Heliamphora pulchella | reverse complement strand
ACAACCAACCCATATCAAAGATCAAACAAATAAAGAAACAAGGTTCATAACTCTCTAACCACTGAACAATGAAAGAATTTAATTTATAGTTTCCCCATCTCTTTTGCACATACAACGCCGATTAACATGGACTTGCTTTCTCTAAATAAAATTATTGATGGTGAGGATCTTACAATGAGTTCACACAAAAAAAGCCACCTCTAATCGCGCCTTTGTCCACCAAATAGCCCCCAAATAAAAGAGACAGCTTTCTCACCCACCAAAACTCTATAAAAAGATTTCATCTCAAACTTTCAAGATCTAATCCCTGCCTAAAACAAGGCATCTTCAACCCCCCCCCCCCCTCCGCAACTCATATAGCAACCCAAGGAGGGCAAGCAACTCCTCTAACTCCTAATCATTAAATTCTCACCAATTTCCGTGTAAATAAGACCCCCTTCTCTTCCAAGATAATCAAAAACTGTTGCAAGCCAACAAGAGAATTAGGGGGCTAAAAAAAGAACCCAAGGAATTCCAGTTTTCTAAGGATTTTCTATTGTTGGCATAGAAGGGACAACATAAACCATAGTTGTACAAAAATCGCATGTTGGACAGAGAATTGTTGGTCTAATTAATTACACAACTCTTTATTAACAATATGACTAACCTATCTATTACTACCTTTGCAAGGGTTAGAAATATCACCAAAAACCTCTGCTCTTGACACAATAGACACCCCAAACTGGGACCCCTACGCCATTTCTCACCACCCACCTTGTATGACCTTGAAACTCATATCAACTCCTAACAACCTTCCATGGGATTAGACCGTAAGGGCTATTCATCTAAGGAAATTCAATGTCCCAAGTATCTGCCATTACCACTTTCCTCCTATGTCAATAACACTCGCACATCTCCACAACCATTTGCTCCAAAAGCGATTGATTCAAAATCCTCAAAACCTTCGAATCCCCGTCATCCCTCGCTAATAGTCATGCACGCCACACCCCAGTCCGCCAAATTAAACATAAACTCATCCCCTCATAGAAGTCTCTTTACATCTTTTCCAACCATTCAAGCATCGAGGCTGAAATAGTGAACAAGGATAGGAAAATATGGGATACTATATAACCAAAAATAGGGGGAAAGAACAAAAAAAAAAAAAAAAAAGGCAAGACCCAAGCATAGGTAGCTTGATATTGGTGCAAAAGTGCCGCTCTTATAGGAGATTGTATTTCTTGACTTCCACTTTAATTACAAGATATAATGAGGAATATTGGTCTTCAACTACCCCTGAACAAGTTGATTTTTCTAGTTCGCTAGGTAGTCGCCATTTCTGGTGTTTTAGTCACCTTTTCCATTTTTAGTATTGCAATTTAACCGGTTACAAATTTTCTGCTTACAATTTTTTAATATTAAAAAAACCAGAAATGGCTCAATACACAACGTGTGTGCTTGTGTCGTATCCTTAATCAAGCGGGAAAAATAAAAAGATACAAACGCCATGTGATACGTCGGACACATGTTCCAACATATCTAAGTCAACTGTGTCAGACACTTGTTGAACACAAATTTGTCAACTAAAATGAAGTTTTCATGTTTCATAAGTCATGCCAAAGTTTTCCTCAAGCCTGATGATTTAACTTATGATTTAACAACTCTCCCGGTGCAATCCTGATGATTTAACTTGCCTTTTAGCAAGGTGAATCTAGTTATTACGGCTAACTTATAAATCCATGACAGTTGCAACCACTACATATTCAATAAGAACATAAACGCACATGGTTTGCGGGTTTGTGAACAACAAAACAAGTCACTTAGAAACATTCATTTGCTAAGTAGAAGTTACAGCATACCTGAACAGCAATGAAAGAGTACATTGTATGGTTAAGCTTCCAATGACCCAGTTCATATGCAATAACAGCAACAACTTCCTCCTCTTTTTTGCACTGCATAAAACCATTATTAATTCAGTCATTTCTTTTTCTTTTTTTGGGGTGGGTGGGGGGGGGGGGTACACCTATTGCTATTTAATTTATGAAGTCAAAAGTGTAACCAATCAAGAATGCATCACTAACTCTCATCCTCAATGACTGAAGAAAGATTACATAAAGACATACAAGGAAACTAAAAATAAATGTTAATTTGATTTTCAAATTCAAGAGTACCAGCAAAAGACTGTTTTGACCAGCCATAGATGGCATCCACATTTCAAACTATTAAGGGAAAAAACAAAAAAGAATGCTAATAATGGCCTCGTTTGGCAACCTAGCATTAAACCAAGCTTTTTGCTTAAAGTCGCTTTAAGCCAAATAAGCAAAAAGTTCGTTTGGTGAACCGCAAAGGTGACATTAATCCAAAAGACAATAAACCAAAAAGCTTGGCTTAAAGTGGTTTTAAGCCAAAAAGCAAAGAATTTGGTTTTAAATTGTTAGAATTTTTTAAAATTTATTTTTAAATAATTTTATATTCAGTATAGATCTTGTTTGAATCTTTGATAGATTTTGACGAGTAGATTTTAAAAATATAATTTTTATAAAAAACAGATGTGTATAATAAAAGTTAAGATATTTCTAAAAAATATATAAAATTTTCTTATGTAAAAAAGCAAAAAAGATCAAAAGCTAAAAGCCCTTGGGTTCCCAAACATGACTTTTTAGCTTTTTTGGCTTTAAGCAAAAAGGTAAAAAGCTCGGCTTAAAGTCGGTTGCCAAACAAGGCCAATACCCAACATTAACAGACTACCCAAGAAATTTACTTCAAGAAACTCATGCCTAATTTCTGGAATTTTCCAAATTAGACGTTGCCTGCTTCCTCAAGCTGCTTTATTCTCTCATAATTGGAGGTAAGTTTGAGTCACCAAGATCCTAAAAGATTTTATCTCAGCAATAGTGTCCGTACTATTAAAAAAAGAGCACATTTCTGGAAATCCAGCATGCAAAGTTTTTTCTTTTCCGAGGAAAGGGCGGGATGTGGTATAACATTGGCAGCATTAATGGCACTTTAGAACTGTTAAAATAACATATTACAAGAATGAGAGAGCTTAACCTACTGGGTTAGCTTTTCTAACTATTTATATTAAACCAACTATTATAACATTGACATAGATAACCATCAGGGCCTCAACAAGAACCCCACGAGCTAGAACAATACCAACAAAGTTAATAACACAGAAGCCCCATATCTTGACTGTTTCTGCATTATTGTCAAAACAAATACTCATATGGTTTGTATGTTGGACAATATGGAGTAGATGAACAAAGTGGCTTGTGATAAATGAACAACAATATTTAAGTCAGCAAAAAAATTAAATATAGACATGTAATATAATTAAATAACAGGAACTAATACAAAAATGAATAAGAAGCACACCTGATGGATTCATATACATGCTAAAGAGGCCTAGCTGCAAGAGAGACAATAGTATAGAAATCTTACAAGAGCCAGAATAAAACATAATGAACTTTTCACGTAAAAGGACTCGGTGTGATGTTTCTTGGCTCAACAATTGTTTCCTATTCCAATCTTAACTAACGGTAATTTATGCTCAGAAATGGTGTATGCACTCTGGGATTATAATTTGGAAACTTGGAAAAATGGGCCAAGGTAAGGTTAACACACGATTTTGCTGGCAAAGAAGACTAGCAAGAGGGCATTGGCTTCATCCAATGAAATATAGGCTTGAGTTGGTGAAATTCAAAAGTGATAGATGCATGAATTAGGTCAGGCAATTTATGAAGGAGCAAGCAAAGTAGCTTGGGTTTAAGTGCAAATAAACGACACGTAAAGTTCATATCAAATACAGAGGAATGATTCTAGAGAAACCCTCCTTCGTAAAACTTCAACCACGAACATATCAATGTAACATTTTTCTTCCAAAATGGTAACCAAATTGAACACATAAAATGACATAAGGGGAAGCCAGCAATGCACAAATGGGAAAAGTTCGCTGATATGAATATTCTAATTTTTAAAGTCAAATGCCTCGCACCTGTTGAATCAAAGTGTCGTAAAGGACGATGCGCTTGTTCTTAAAGAATCCATACATATATGCCTGCATAATGTTGAGAAGCAAGGTCAGTCCACAACAAATACAATAGTATCCCTAGTTCAAGTAATACACCTTTAGTGAGAGACCAGTAGGACATTGTTGTTCCTATCTCGAAACATAAGGTTATAACAATAGCAATAATGCCAATAAAGAACAGTATAATTGGAGCCAAAGCAAAGGAGGCAGCCATTAATTGAAAGCGTGTATATTGCTTCCATATAGGAGGAGGAGGAGATGGGAAGGCTAGAGAACCATTTGAAGAGGAGGTTATTGGGGGTTTTAACAGCTTTAGCGGGGATAAGGCACCAATACCGGATGGATTCACTCTGGACTTTTTCCATCATTGTACTGTGGTTCAAGGAGAGCTCAAAAAGTGTTTGAATACTGCAATAGACACAAGGGATTATAGACCCATAAGTCTTGGATGTAGTGCTTATAAACTTGTAGCAAATTTTTTCAACACAAGGATGGGAAAAGTAATTGGGATAGTGATTTCTGATACCCAAAACATATGTTAAGAGTTGCCAGGTTTTGGATACCCACTTGGTTGCAAATGAATGCCTGGATGAGAAACCCAAGAGTGGTGGCAGTTGGCAAGCACCATATGCAAACTCCGTATGAAAGAGCATATGGCCATGTTTGCTGTTTTTTGGATGTTAGTGTTGGGTAAGATGGAGTTTGAGGAGAGATGGAGGCAATGGGTACGGTTTTGAATGTCCACTGTGAGATTTTCCGTCTTTATGAAAGGAGTACCAAAAGGTTTCTACCATAGCTCCAGGGATCCAAGGCAAGGTGAAATTGTCCCCTGCTTTATTAACTATAATGAAGTCCTTCAGTCAGATGCTTTGTGGTTTTTATGTGGGGGATGGGGGTGGAGAAAGCCATCTCCATATCACATTTGTTATTTGATGTTGAAATACTTGAGATGTGTTTTGCTATGTATTGAGAGTGTCTGGTTTGCACACACAGTTAGATCACCCATTGGGTAAGCAAACAATATTAAGATTAGCAGTAAATTTCGGGTAAAGGATTGAGTTTTGCCTACACGTTACTTGACCTACTTTTTGGTTTTTTCTTCAAATCTACGGTAAGGATTTGAAGAACCTAAAGAAATTGCGAGATTAATTTAATGGCATGTATAAAAAAAATAAAAAATAATAAAACAATCTTAGCAACATCCATTTACAAGTAGATTTCTTCAATCAGATTCGGCTTTCAATCTACAGATCTACAACTACCATAGTTGTAATTTCATGGAATTAGCATCCACGCAGAATATCAACCATTGCCCCACTTGCTAACATCGCTAGATTGATAAAATCCAAAATACACATATATATTGACATGACAACTTAAGTTACAAGAAACCCTATATTGCATGCAAGAGAAAAATTCTCACATTGCTATGGCTTGACCTCGTAGATCCATCAACAACGAACAACTTCTTTAATGGAAATTTGAGAGATGAAGCAAGATTCTCAATTTTCAACCTGAGTTCTCCATGTGGAAGCTGTTTGTCATAAACATACCATCATGACAAAATTATTCTTAAACTAAACATGAATTGATTTCTTTAATTAAAGAAGGCCAAACAAATACTGAAACTCACTGGGGTGAACTTGTTAAAAAGTGGCGCAATTAAAATTGGGTAAATAGTCATCATCACAAGAGACAGAACAAGCATAAAACCCCAAAGATAGACGGCCAAGTAAGTACCTCCTTTCTGCAACCCAAACAGTGAACATCTTCAATTACCAACCACCAAGGGAAAATGAATAACATGTCTTCATGCCGTGAAAAAAAAATCATTTGTGAACAAGTTGTAGACTTAAGCTTCAAATAAAGAAATACATTCTGTAATTAAATCAGGTGAATCAATGGCAGCCACGTTAACACCATAAACTGGTCAAAGTACCTGTACTATTACAATAATTGCAGCAACAATAGGCGGTCCAATTACAACTGATAGGATGATTCCTTTGATCATGTCCCTAAAGAATAGCCATATTGTTTGCTGTACAACACAAGGAAAATATATTTTAGAAAGATTAAAAACAAATATTTCTTCAGCTAGGAAATAACAATGTAGGACATGACAAGCAGTTCTGAGAAGAATACAAACTTTATTGAAACCATGACGGGCCTCTATGACAAAAGTTGAGTATAGAGAAAACGGCAAGTCAGTAATCTGCAAAGAAATTCATTAAAAAAACAAATGAATGCAAACTGGTTTAAATATGAGAGGGCTATAGTTACATACATACATGCATCCACTTATGAGTGTACATGTAATTTAAAAGATAATCATGTCAAATACGATGTATCCATGAGGTTCAGCCAAACCAGGAAAATTAGCTACGCTTTGATCGACAAAACTGGAAAAGGTAGTGGGCAGGACATTGCTCCAAATATGTGAAACCTCAACCCAAATCAACCATTCATATTCAAGAGTAAACCTTAAACCAACCAAACAAATAACCCCTAAATGTTCATCCTTACTAACCCAAATCTGTTGACTTCGGACCCAACCATTGAAAATTCTCATAAGGAACCTCTTATGTCACAAAATGCCTCCTAAGTACTTGTTTGGGATAGCTTTTAAGCTTGACTTTTAAGAGATTTAACTTTTTTGAAAAAAAGAGGAATAAAAAAAAGTGTTGAGTGTTTGAGATAATTTGAAAAAGTAAATGTTAGAAGAAAAAAAAAAGAAAAAATATTTGGCTTTTTTTAAGTTGCCTTGAAAGCCGTGCAAGCTTATTATCCCAAACAAATCAGCTTAAAAGCGGGATTTTTTTAGAAAAAGCCAACTTTGTTATCGATCCCAAGCAGGGCCTAAATACCTATGGAGATATATTCCATTATGACAACTAAGAACAAAAATAAATAAAAAATACCGCGCACCAAAAAAAATGCTACAAAAAAATATATCATCCTGATAGTATTTCTTTACTTTAGATACCAATGCACAATATTTCTAGTATCATGTCACACAATGTTGAACTTAATCGGTTAATCCCAAGCAATCATCCAGCTGTGGGAATATCCAGCCTTTCAAAGGCTACAACCCAAATGAAGTCCCCATCTACACCTTACCACCTAATTAAAGATGTCAAGTATCTTGCACTGCAACAAAGCTTATACCAATCTAAAGAGCGATCATGGATGCTTAAATACAGTAAACAACAATTTGAAGGCAATTCAATTTCAAGCAGTGTATGGTGAATCAAAAGAAAACCATAAATTCATCTTCTTCAAAGCAGAAAGAAGGTTAATTTGTGCACCTGTGACCAAAACATAACACCAGCCAAAAATGCAAGGGTATGTACTATTTCATTCTCTGCACTGAGGCCAACGTGCACAAGGAATTCACCCGAACTCTGCATTTAAAAAAAAAATAGATATAGGGAACAGTTTGAGCACAGGAAGACCATAGTCACAGCAGGGACCCACTCACCTTCCAAAACCAAGGCAATACCCCAAAAAACAAAATTGCAGAGTCCATCAGTATAGTTATGAACTCATGAACAAAATGGAAGTAGCTGAAAGTTATGAAAAATGAATCAAGGTCCAACAAAAAGGACCATATTAGTGAGTTCTGCAGATAAAATATACATGAAAAAACATGTAAACATTACAGACATATGTAAAACAGAAAAGAAAAATTAACTAAACCTTTTATCAAGACTATAGGCCCGAGATTTTTCAAACTTTTCTTGGCTAATTACCCCTTCCAATATTCTGGGAAGCATTGGCAGTTTAAGAGCAGTATGTTGCCGCCAATCAAGATAAGTTTCGAAGATGTACATTAATATCATAAATCCTGAAAAAACAAAAAAGAAGGCAATAGTTAATTGAGAGGCACAGAACTTCAAACCAACAATTATTGAAAACCATTGATTTTCTGGGAGATGAGATTTCAGAGGGAGACAAACAATCATTAAGCATTGTGTTAGAGTAATTATTCGGAAGTCCCAGAGCACCATGTGCCATTCCCAATGTGGAAGAGAGTAATTATTCGGAAGTCCCAGAGCACCATGTGCCATTCCCAATGTGGTGCTTCCATCCAATTATGTAACGGATAACACAAGAGGTGGAACAATAATAGCCCATCTTTGTTGGGTAAGTGGAATACAAAAGGTGACCCACATAGTGCGGGTCACGTTTTCATTGGCCGGGACCACCACGAAAACAATGCTACGTGGTACACTGGAATTACCTAATAATTCCCATTGTATTGAATGGGATATACTTTTATGTCCCTGGGAATTGGATTCATAAGAAATTCAACGCCACAAAGCTAAGGCTTATTTTCTTCGCACAAATGAAGGTTTCTTCTTTATGCTAACAAGCTTTAGTTAACAAACAACATAGATCTTTTGATCCTATTAAGACTCTTTTCTGCAAGCCTTTTCCATTTCCAGGGTAAAAAGTGGTACCAACATCATATTTCCAAGAACCACCAACCCAGATAAAGAGAAAACAAAGACAAAAATATCGATTCAATATGAAGACAATGGGGGTTATCGACTAAGGCAAAGCTAATTATCAAGAAGATAAAATCAAAATGAGAGAAGGTAAAAAAATGTATTTACTTACTCTCACAATCCTCCAAGAAAATAACATAAAACCCAAGCGATATTTCGGAAACCCTAACGTATGTATCATTACCTTCAAGATTTTAATTACTAACATAACTAAAATCGCGATAAAAACCTAAAAATCGATACTCCAAGAAACAGAACGATTGAAAAAGACTTAAAAAGAATGAAAGAGTAGACGCAGATTTCAATGAGCATCAAGAAGCTCAATTCTAAGGTGAAAAATGAAAAATAATCCGAAATTATTCGAAACCCGACAAATCGTTACATACATGTACATATACGTATACACAAATAAATATATGTAGGAAAATTTAATCATACCGACAACCGCTTCCATGTACGGGAAAGCCATGGCCGACTTAGCCAGTTGCAGAATTCACAGAGGCGAAAATTCTAACGGGAGAGAGAGAGAGAGAGAGAGAGAGAGAGAGAGAGAGAGAGATTTTAGAGAGAGAATTACAGTGAAAATGAAGATAGAAGGGCAACGGATAAAATATTTAATATTAATGAAATAATGCGTAACCTGTTTGATTGGTTTTTTTGTTTTTTTGTTTTTTTTTGGTTTTTTTGGAGCTAAAAATGACAAAAAGTCAAAATTGTTCGTTTAGCGAAAAAGTTAAAAAAGTTAAAAATTAAAAAGTTAAATTAAAACACAAACTTCTAAAATATTATATTCAAACTTTCACTATTTTTAAAATACAATAATATCTTTTATTCTTAATTTATTTACTATAACTACCAACTACATAAATTGTTAATATTAAATATATAGAAAGATAAAATTATTCACCTTGAACAAAAAGAAAAAAGAGTTAACTTTTTACCCAAATAATCAATTTAAAAAAAAATTAACTTAAAAGCTAAATTACCAAATAATCTACTTTAAGCCTATTTTAACTTTTTGGCTAAAAACGTAAAAAAAAAAGTAAAAAAATAAATTTTTAAAATAGTTACCAATCGGGCCCATAGTTAAAATTTTAAGTTTATAAATTATAGTTTAAAAATATAATTTATAAATATTTTTAAAAATTAGTTAAACTTGCGAATTTATAATTTATAATAATAAATTTTGTATTTATTAATTTAAAATCTAAAGTTATAAACATATTTATTTACATATTTGTAACTTTTTACTTACATATAACTTTAAAGAAATTGAAATATTAATGAATTACACAATATAAGAATATAATCCCGGTAGCAATGTATTTATTATATAATAAGATAATTCTTATTTTTTAAAATGTGTTCTTTTTATTCTAATGCATTTTAAAAAGAGCAATTAAAATTAGTTTTTTAAGATAAAAAATAATAAATTAGGTTATATAAAACTATAAATACATTAGCAATATATTTATTATGGGTTAATTAATTATTAGTTTTATTTAAAGGACTTGTACAAGTATTAGTCCCATTGTTAAAATTTAAAAAAATAGAATATCATATTTAAATCTAAAAATTAAATATGACAGATTTTACCTTGTTTATAAATAGGGTTTCATTTACAAAAATTTTTACTTCTAATTTTACAATTCTATAACTTTCAATATATTAATTTGTTTTTAATAAAATTTTATTTTTAAAAATTTACTCATCAAAACATATCAAACAACCTCCATATTGATAAAAAAAATTATTTAAAAATAACAAAACTTACAAATTTAAAATAGAAAATTTTCTTCATTTAAAGAAAAAAGTAAGAATTTCTCTATCATTCTTTATTACTCAAGTTTAAAATTAATTTTAAATTTTCAAACTTGAGGAATTTCTCCATATAAATTTTTTTAGTTTTAAAACTAAAATATTTTTTAGTGTTCAAATTGATAAATTTTTCAGTTTCATAACTGAAAAATTTTAATGTTTTAATATATTAAGAAAATTTACAAGTTTAAATTTTTAGATTATGAATTTCTCAATTATGTATAGTTTGTGATTTTAAAAAATAATAGGATATTATTGTGTAGTTATGGATTGCTTAGTTTGTTGATTTTTTAAAATTATCATAATTATGGGTATATTAAGTAAAATAAAATATAACATGACCGGAATTTAAAAATAAAAAACATCTTTGAACTGATTATAAAAAATTCGTGTACATGGGACTCCCATTAAAAAACCCCTTTATTGTATAATAAGATAATTCTTTTCTTTCAGAATGTGTTCTCTTTGTTCTAATGCGTTTTAAAGGTACATATACAGTCCGTTTGGGTAATTTGCTTATTTCTTTATTTGGTTTATAAGCAGTCAAATAAATAGCATCGTTTGATTTACCAAATAAACAAAATTTAAATCAATAAACAAATAAACTAAATAAGCCAAAATAAGCTAAAAAATGCTAAAATAAACCAAATAAGCCAAAATAAATAAATAAACAAATGTCCTCCCAAACGATACAAATAAGTAAATAAGTCAATTGAGGCAAACAAAATTACTTATTCATATTTTTGCTTATTTGTCAATAAACAAATAAGCAAATAAACAAGTTATCCAAACGAGACAATTATTTTATAAATTTAGTAAAGTTTATACTAAAACTACATTTCTATGAAATGAATAGGACGATTACATTTAATGCTATGAAATTATTTTTATGCAAGAAATTTATTTAACAAGATTATAAGATATTATTTTATGTTCATCCCAGCATAAAAATAATTTCCTAGCATTAAATGTAATCCTTAAATTCATTTCATAAAAAGGTACATATAAATTATCTTATATGACTGAAATAATGTATATGCACTTTTATACGAAATGAATGCAAGGATTGTTAGAAAATTATTGTATGCTAGGAATTTATTTAACAGTCTTATAAGATATTATTTTATATTTTCATAGCATGAGAATGATTTTCCAGCATTAAATGTAGTCCTTGCATTTATTTTATAAAAATGTAGTTTTAACATTAAATTTACTAAATTATGCATAGATCAGATAGATCATTGCAAACTCTTCCCGAAAAGTTGTATCTTGTATTCACACTCATCTTCATTCTCAAATTTGTATTAATACTAACATTATAAGTGTAATGACAATTACAATTATAGTGTTAGATCTAGGCAACCCAAGAAGGGGGGTGAATTGAATCTTTTAACGAGATAAAAAATTTTAAAAACCTTTTCAGAAATCTTTTAATATTGCTATAAAGCAAGTTATGCAATTATATAATCAAAGCAAATATTAAAAGATGAAGGATAGAGAACTAGAACCAGACACCAGCGATTTATAGTGGTTTGGCTTTATCCTAACTTACGTCCACTCCTCAAGATCTCCCTTGAGTATTTCCACTATTCAGAATACTTCCGGACGTATTCAAAGCCTTTACAAGCTTCAATATTCCACTTGAGCTATCTGAATGTTTACGGACACATTCACAAGTCTGTTACAGCTTCAAGAAGATCCTAATCTAATCAGCCAAGTAATATTCTATCCGATAATCAGCCAAGTAATATTCTACTTCAACTCAACTAGGTCGGCCAACAGAAACTCCACGGGCACCCAACCAGCTTGGGTTAAGTACCCGACCCACTCGGGTCAAGTGACTCGGGGGTCACTCGAGTGGGAGGGTCCGTATGACTCGACAAATCCTTTCCTTAGCCACCAAGCCACATGTCTCCCAACGTCCCGTGCAGGATTGTACTGCC
>JAULJZ010000001.1:4798367-4809840 GCA_032270985.1 Heliamphora pulchella | reverse complement strand
TTCATGATCCAATCCGTTCATTATGTAGAACTCGTTAAGTTTGTTTGATATTAAAAAATTCAGATTCATCTGATACCTGTAGCTAAGTGATTGAGTAATATTTGTTTAATAATATTTTTTAAAATTATAATTTTTATTTATTTATTTATTTATTAAGAGATCTTATTCAATCACTAAGTTACAAATATCGGATGAATCTGAATTTTCACATACTAAACAAACTCGACGAGTTCTACGTAATGAACAGATTGGATTATAAAAATTTATTCAAAAAGCACATCAAACAAGGCACAGCTGAGCGAAAATTTAATAGTTGGACTAATTTGATGCAAAACCTAAACCAAATGGGAGATTAATGACATTTCAGAAACCACATGGGTGGTGGTTGATATTTTACTAAATCTTAGGATAGGTTATTGTAATTTACCCCCCCAAAAAAAGAAGAAAATAGAAATATTTGGTATTAAATGTATTTTATTGAAATGATAAATCTTAGAGATTTAAAGTTTATTTTTTAGACTAAATGATTAAATAATGGAGATTTTAATCTTTAAAGCTAACAATTAAATTTACTTAAACCAAAATTAAGAATTTTTCAAGTGAATAAATCTAGATTTCATAAATTAAAAATATTTTCGATTGGATTAGAGTTCATGCCATACATATGGTTTAATATTTTTATCAAGTTTTGGGAATATAACAAAATTAATTAAATTAGTAGATCTTCTCTTAAAATTAAACATTTTAAACAAATTTTTGACTTAATCATTTCCTTTATAAATTTTAATAAGTTGGACCAAATGTTAAAGTTATAAGATTTTATAGATTGAACAAAATTATAAATTTTTCTCGATTGGGCCTTAACTAGATTTAACAGAATTTTATAAAGATTAAAATCTTAAATCCTTTATAAATTAGGAAGTTTAAAATATAAAGAAATTTTGCCAAAATAAGTATTAGCTATAAAGATATAATAAAAATATTATAAGTGCACTAAAATTAGTATTCTACACGGTTGTGAAGCCTAAAATTAAATATTTTGAGAGTAATAAAACAAGAGCTTAGAAATTTAAATTACATGATCTCTCTAAAGATAATAAGAATAGAAAATGTCACTATGTATTTTAAATTAGTTACGATAAAAATTATGACGAAGTTAAAATAAAATAATTGAAACAATAAGTTTACGTTACTAAACTAGTATTTTTGTATTGTTTACTAGATCAGAAATTCTTGGACGAGAATTAATCGGCTGATGTTGATTTAATTGGTGAGTTCTTAGATATTTTGTTTTCTTATCTTTTCTTCACATATTTACGAGATTTCAAAATGAAAACTAAGTTATGAATGTCTGCTATATTTTTATCGGGTCAGTAAGCCTATAGTTTGGATTCTTGATTTTATTTTTAACATATTTATGAGATCTCAAAATAAAAACTAAGTCATGAATGTCTGCTATATTTTTTGGGTTAGTGAGCCTCTGAACACATGGGTTTTGAATACACGATAAATGCATTGATAAAAGTTCGAAAAGTTTCGACTCGGGAGACAATAAAGATACCGAAAAGTCCCGACTCGGGAGGACAAGAAAATAATACCGAAAGGTCCCTACTCTGGTAGGACAAGAAAAGAATACTAAAGATCCTTGTTACTCGGTGGGACAGGAAAATAATACCAAAAGATCCCTACTCTGGAGGGACGAGAAAAGCATACTAAAGATCCCTACTCAGTGGGACAGGAAAATAATACCGAAAGGTCCCTACTCTGGGGGCACGGAAAAAGAATACCAAAAGTCCCTACTCGGGGGAACATGACAACAATACCGAAAGGTCCAACTCGAGGGAAGAAAAATACCGAGAGTTGGATGGAATAAGAATAAAAATCAGTATGATGTTTGGTACAAAATAAAAAGCTCCAACTATATAAAATTAAACTTGGATAATTCATGACAAACTAGAAATCTTGATATTTTTGAATTCACACTAGTGTGGCTAATGGATATTAACATTTTTTAGGTAGCGCACGACGAAACAAAGAAAATGGTACGCAAGAAAGAAATAATTCCTTTGTTCATATTTTTATGTTTTCTGTTTAATTTCAGTGATTGATTTTTCTGTATTCAGCATATGATTTTGTATTTAGCATTTGAATATATGTTTTAATGTTGAATATTATTTCATTGTTAGTAAACTCTGAAATTTTCTTTTGAAATTAGATTATAGAAAAGTTTAATGAACTTGTCTTCTCTTTTAAAAAAAAAAAGAAGTATCATCGCCAATTTACAAAATGAAGTGAAAGTTAATGAAAATAGAGGCCTTTGATGAGTTTTGACTTACTAGCCGGTTACGGACGCCATATTTAAAAATGGGTCGTGACAAAAATAATGTCCAAGACAGAAGTGCATCATATCGTAGAAGAAATAAACATGAAGCTAAATGGAATTGTGATGTCACAGAGTTGCCAAATGAGTTTGAACATGACGGTGGGAGAATTCCTAATAATCTCATCATTTAGCAATTTTGAGACAAAAATTAACTAACACAATGAAAGCAACCAACCACAAGATGCAAACACAATATGCAAAATCCAATAATATCAACCAGCATAAGCAAGTGTATGTATCCATCCAAAATGAGTCAATATCCATTCAATATTCAAATTGAGTCAATATCCATTTAATATTATCCAAAATCTAAATATGAACAATCATACGGGGCACTAGTATGCATATATCCAAAAATCAAGATTCACCAAAAAATGTACCAAATATATCCTGTGATCCACCAAAAAATATACCAAGTATATCCTGTGATCCACCAAAAAAATGTACAAAGTGTACCCTGTGATGGGCAAAAATATCTCCCCCTTTGGCATTGAATTGCCAACCCCAGGGGGAGAAAGAACCAAATCAGACAAAATACTAAACAATGTACCAATCAAAGTATGTAACAAAAAAAATCATTGGGAAGGAGGAAGACAGGAATACACAAAATTCATGAACTCCTATTGTTCCTACCACACGGCATGCTTGTGCTAAATGAGGCCTTGGATATCAGCGCGAAGCAAGTTGACGTCATCACGGATCATACCTACGTAGCCTCTAGACGCGCTAAAGGGTTAAGAATCTCCGGCTTGAGGGGTAGATCAACATTAGGGTTAAGACCCAGCTCTGCAGCATCAACAGCCCCGGATCCAGAAGTACCTACAGCAGGTGAAATTTTGGGAAGATGGGAGGAACTCTGCTTAATGGTGATTTTCAAGATAGGTTTAGGTAGAAAGGAAAGTTTGTCAGAGTGATCTCTAGAATGATATTCAAGAACACAGAGAGAACGTAGAAATTGTGTGATGAGAAACCCGAAAGGTAAACCAAGATGGATTTACCACCGACAACCCGCACAAGGGCAAAGAACAGAACCAGGCAAATATCAACGAACTGGCGAATTGCAATGACCCACATAAGAAAGCCTTTGGGCGAAAAAATCTCAAAAGTATATCCTTTAGGAGCAATATTTGCACAAAGGACGAGATTGAGAAGCCTATAGTCAGAGGTAAGATCCCGTTGCAGGATCAAGACCCCAGCAACCCATGAACGAGTAGTGCCACAGAGGGCAGAAGCAGCTGGTTCATAATCAAACGATTCCTCGCAAAAGAAAGAGGAACAAGAAAAGAGAGCATCAATAGGCCAAGGCTCAAGGCCTAGCCAAGAGGTAATAGTATCAAGAGTAATCGTAAAATCAACCCTGTAAACATGGCCAGAAAGGGTTTTAACCTCGGACGACTGCTCAATAAGAGAGTTATAGAACTCTCGTACCAGAGTGAGATTCACAGAAAGAGAGGAATTGAAGGACAAAAGAGCATCCCACTTAAGAGCGAGAAAAGAGGCAAGGACGGGGTGATCCGGGAAGTCTCGAAGGACAACACTACGTTCCAAGAGAACAGATTGTTTGGCGAATGATTCAAGAAAAGAGCGAGAAAAGAAGCTTTGGACATAAAATAACGTGAGAGTTCGGATATATTCCCGGGGGCGGTTGATTTTGCCCTATATTTTGGAGGCATGATGCTTAGAGTTATAAAACCAAAACACGAGAGAGGCAAGAAAACATCCCAAACAAACGCAAGGAACGAGTACGAACACAGGACACCCGCAAGAAACAAAAGAAATAAAGAAAAGAAAGAAGAGAAAAAAAACAAACACATGAATACTTAGAAGTATATAAAGAAATGGATAAAACAAATGTAGATAGATATAACCAAAAAAAAAACTCTAACCCTAAACATAGAAACAAGGAAGAAACAAGAAAAAGAAGGAATGAAGAGTAAACATACAAGATAAGGAAGATCACAAGAAGACCCGTGCACAAAAGCTGTTAGCTTTTATGAAGAGCCGCCGAGATGAGAGAGAGGACACCAAGGATAGAATGAGCCCTAAGCCCGTGAAGTGCATTTGAAGAAGCTTAAGAGCGTGCAAAGCAGCTTCATCGATTTTTAGACCGCTCGAGCAATGTACCCTCACTGATAGAGAAATCAAAGGATAACGAGAAACCGATAGAGTGATAAGACCGCTCGGTTGACCACTCGAGCGGTCTATCGAACGATGAGAGACAAGGTTCATTAGATTTTATAAAGAGTAGAAGAACCAAGAAGACCAAAAGACCGCTCGAGATACCGCTCGAGCGGTACAGTAAGCGATGACCACAGACAAACAAAACCACTTAAACTAAAAGAAATGAAACGAGAGAAAAGAAAAGAAACTCTTTTTGGCCAGGGAGAAAAGAAAATCTCTTGAGTTAAGTAAGAAGTACCTAGATGAAGCCTAGCATGTATGTATGCTATGTGAACTTACAGACCCAAAGACAAAACTTTCAATCAACATAAGTTATGGTGCACTCATATAAGGGATGAAATACATTCAGAATGAATTCTATGATTTTATGTGTGTATGATCTGATTTGAACAAGTATACCAAGTTTTATCACATTCAGAGACAAACGATCCGAGTTACTTAAACAGTTCAAACAGCCAAGAGTCACACAAATTGACACCATTTTCAACTCAAACATGCTCGTCAGAGAAACTCCCCCTTAAACCAGGCAAGAAAAAGAAGAACATGGTTGAAGATAGTTCCTTTGGCGGCTGCCACACTAAGTCGAATGAGAAAGCAATGCTCGCTTAGGTAGCCATTTTTAGAACCAACCATATCAAGAGGTTTTGTATGTAAAGGCGGCTTTCATACTAATACGAATAAAAAAAGCAAGATTCGCATAAGTAGCCATTTTTTCAGATAAAATCAAATGTTAGCACAAATACCGAGGCAGCTACACACTAGTACATATAAAAAGATATGATTCGCAAAGGTAGCCATTTCCTCAACCAACAAAAAAATGATACTCGGATCAGAGAAAAGTTAATCTTTAGAGAACATAAGAATCATCAACATAGGTCATTTCATGTAATCAAGGTAAACTGGTACCGAGTAAGAACTCAAAAACCATTTGATTCTAATACATGGCAAACCTGACTACCATATTCAAACAGGTGTGTACAGAATAGAATTGGGTCAGAATGTATTTCACAAGCTATATGATTGGACCAACACCAACAAAGAAATCAGCAAGCCTCCAGGAATGAAATCAAGATACAAACATACTGATACACAGGTATACAGAATGGTACTTAACACTTAACACTTAACACTAGATTCCCAGACGCCCTTTTTTTATTATGAAGGAAGAAATTACACAACTAGGCAAACTCCAAGAGTCTTCCTGAGAAACTTAAACCGAAGATGGTCAAGGGGTTTGGTTAGAATGTCTGCTCGCTGAAACTCAATATCTATGTTCTCAAGAATAATTGTACCGTTCTTAACAAGATTCTGAATAAAATGGTGACGAATATCAATGTGCTTAGTTCGAGAATGTTGAACTTGGCTCTTAGATATGTTTATTACACTAGTGTTGTCACAATATAACACAATAGGACCCTGTTCAAAACCATAATCAGTCAGCATTTGTTTTATCCACAGAAGCTGAGTGCAGCCACTCCCAGCTGCTATGTATTCGGCTTTAGCCGTAGAAAAAGAGATGGCATTTTGCTTTTTGTTGTACCAGGAGACAAGATTGTTTCCTATGTAGAAACACTCACCCGAGGAGTTTTTCTATCATCGGCACTCCCAGTCCAATCGACATAAAACAAACCTATGATATCAGCCGTCGTATCATAGGTAAACCAAATCTTATACCCAAAAGTCCCACTCACATATTTGATAATACGTTTAACAGCCTGAATGTGAGACTCTTTGGGACACGCCGAATATCTAGTACACACCCCATCACTGAAAGTAATATCAGGGCGACTCGCTGTCAAATACAACAAACTATCAATCATACTCCGGTACATGGTCTGGTCAACATATTTGCCAGGCTCATCTTTGGACAGCTTAGTGGCGACGCTCATCGGGGTTCGGGCATGCTTCGAGTTTTCTAGACCAGATTTCTTGACAAGATTCCTAGCATACTTGGATTGAGAAATAAACATGCTAGACTCAGATTATTTGACCTGAAGACCTAAGTAGTAGTTCAATTCACCCATTAGGCTCATTTCAAATTCATTGCTAATTTCTGTCAAAAATTCTTTCACTAATGAGTCATTAGTCGATCCAAACACTATATCATCAACATAGATTTGAGTGACAATAATATCCTTGTTCTGAATGAAAATAAATAGGGTTCTGTCAACACTACCTCTAGAAAAACCTTTCTCTAACGAGAACAAGGTCAACCTATCATACCAAGCTCGAGGGGCCTGTTTCAACCCATAGAGAGCTTTTCTCAATTTCAGAACATGGTTAGGCAAGGACGGGTCAACGAACCCTTTAGGCTGTTCAACATATGCCTTTTCTTTAAGATCACCATTCAAAAATGCACTCTTAACATCCATTTGAAACAATTTAACGTGGAGCTTATATGCAATGGCAAAAAGAAGTCTAATCAATTCAAGACGAGCCATTGGGGTAAATGTTTCATCAAAATCAATTCCTTCAACCTGAGTATAATCCTGAGCAACCAGCCTAACCTTATTTCTAACAACTTCACCAAATTTATTTGTTTTATTTTTAAATATCTATTTGGTTCCAATAACATTTTTGTCAGAGAGCCGAGGGGCTAGTTCCCCCACATTATTCTTAGCAAATTGTTCTAGTTCCTCATTCATGACATTAGTCTAACATTCATCCAGAAGGGCATTATTAACATTTTTCAGCTCAATTATAGACATATAGCACAGAAATGTTACCTCATCCCTCATTTGACGCCGAGTTCGCATCCTATCTGTGACGTCTCCAAGGACTTGACTTATGAGATGGTTGAGCTTCACCGTTGCTAAGGGTTCAAGTCCTTTCTTCTGAGAACCTCTGGGTTCAAATTCTTGAGGCTGAGAACCCTGTTTTACATTAGTGGGATTCTTTTCAACAGTTTCCTCACTTCCTTCTAGGTTAGGCTGGCTATCAGTTTTTTCAACTTTTAGTTCTTCATTGAGTTTACCTAAAATAGATAAATCAATGTCAGCAGGTGTAAGAGTAGGTTCATCATCAATGACAATATTTATAGATTCCATAACAGTAGATATCCTATTGTTAAAGACTCAATAAGCTCTATTATTTGTGGAGTACCCTAAGAAGAATCCCTCTTCACTACGGGAGTCAAACTTACACGGTTGTTTCCTATCTCAAAAAATGTAATATTTACTACCAAAAGTATGAAAGTACTTGACAGTCGGTTTAGTACATTTCCAAAGCTTATAAGGAGTGTGAAGAGTCCTTTGTCTCAGGTAGACACAGTTAAGGGTATAACATGCAGTATTCACAGCTTCTGCCCAAAAATATTGTGGCAAATTCTTGTCATGGAGCATAACACGAGCCATTTCTTGAATAACTCGATTTTTTCTTTCAGCCACCCCATTTTGATGAGGTGTTTTAGGAGCAGAGAACTCATGATGTATACCCAAATCTTCACAAAAGAAATTAAAGTCAAAGTTTTCAAATTCTTTACCATGATCAGACCGAATGCGAATAATAGAGTTGTAGAACTTGGATTTTTCATTTTGAAGCTTAAGAACAAGAGTTTTGAAAACTGAAAAAGTTTCAGACTTCTCTCTCAAAAAATTAACCCAAGTAGAACGAGAGAAATCATCCACGGTCACAAAACTATATTTTTTTTCCTAAGCTTTTTGTCCTTGTTGGTCGTATCAAGTCCACGTGAATCAGCTCCAGATGAGCTTTAGTACCTAAGATATCAGTCTTCTTATGAGAAACTCTAGTTTGTTTACTTATCTGACAAGCACTGCAGACACGATTCAGTGGGCTACCCAATTTTAAAATTCCTCTTATCAACTTTTTATTGGCAATTTTGGATAACTCGTTGTAATTAACGAGTCCAAGTCTCCGATAGCACAATTCTGCATCATTAATTTTGACAGAATTACAGGTTTCAGCATTTAATGGAATAATACCATAACAATTATCAGATGTTCTAACACCATGCATGACTGTTTTACCTTTCTTATCTAAAATAATGCAGTTATTTTTTAAAAAATACATCTCATGATGAGTGTCATACATCTGACTAGTGTCATACATCTGACTAGTGCTCAAAAGATTTGTCTTTAAACCATCAACCAAAAGGATATTTTCCAATTTGGGAAGTCCAGAGAAAGAATTAGTACATTTTCTTATGATTTTAGTAGAATTTTCATCCCCAAAAGTCACCATCCTACCATTATATGACTCTAAAGTAGAAAACAAAGACCTGTCCCCTGACATATGTCGAGAGCATCTACTGTCAGGATACCACATGTGTAACTTTGCGCTCTCATAACAGTCTGAACTACATGAGTTTTTAAATCATTAGACTGAATCCAGACTTTTCTAGTTTTCACAAGAATAGACTCTATCGAATGTATTATAGGAGCCTTAGGTAGAGACGGTCTGTCAAACTTCATAGGATAGCTCAAGCGAGACATGTCATGCAATTGAAAACAATGTGGTCTAATATGACCTCTCATTCCACAGTAATGACAAATGAGCACAAACATCTTATCAATTATGGACATGCGATGTAAAAGTTTATAGTAAGGACGAATATGACCCAATATGCCGCAGTGATGACAAATAGAAAGAGAGTTAGAATTTCTTACCTCTCTATTTTGTGTGGTGACCTTACCTGTCGCGTTGTTCCCACTTGACTTTATCGTAGAGAATTTGTCATGTTTATTGCTTTTGACACTCAACCCTAATGTTTGCTTGGCTTCTACAAACCTTAAAGCTGCTTTGAGATTTTCAATTGACTGCTTATTTGAGGAAGTTCCAGCAATTCCTAGTCCAGCTCTGTCACATGCTGCCTTCTGATCTCCGAGTAATTCATCGAATGCAATTGAACCTGCATTCCAATGCTTAAGAGTACCAATAGCATTGTTCAATTTGTTTTCAAGATCTGTTATTTTATTCTCTAACTCAGACAATCTAGAAGATTTATCATTATTTAACAACATGAATCTTTTCTTATCTTGTTTACAGTTTTTCAACGTAATGCACAAGACATTCAATTCATTTTTCATGTTTTCTTCTTTTTCTTGAGTCATCAGTAGTGTTAGTAGTTTATTATTATTATGTTATTATTATTCGGTGTGGGTAGGTATATGATTGTAATAGTATTATTTAAATTTATTATAAATAAGAGCTCGCCTACCCATTAGTGTATAGTTTCTCATTATTCTTTGTCGAATAATATGGTATCAGAGCCACCATGAAACCCTAACCTCTATGAAATCCAAACCTTAACCCTAACCCTAACTCTAACCCCAACCTCCAACAGTGCCAACAGCTTACAGCCACCCTTAACAGTGCCGATCGCGACCACCCTCAGCACCAACTAGCCCCTCGCAACCACCACCAGCACCAGCCACTGCCACAAAACCCTAAATTAGTGCCGACAGCCTCTGTACTCGTCGAAACCCTAGCCACAGTACTCGCTGACCACCAAACCAAGCCGACGACCCTTCCCTAGCCACCGACAACCAACGCCGACCACTAAACCAGGCCGACGACCCTTCCCTAGCCACCGACGACCAATGCCGACCACCAAACCAGGCCAACGACCCTTCCCTAGTCACCGACGACCAACGAAACGCCACTACTAACCACTTTCGCTCTTCATTGACTACCAATGATCCTTCCACAGCCCCCAACAGTATCCCTCCAGCACCGGCGACCCTGTTTCTCCCTGTTTCTAGCACCGACAACCTCTGCTCTCTCTCTTTTCGGAGCCGACGACCCCTGCTCAACCTATTTCCAACACCGATGGACCTTGTTCTCTCACTTTCCAGCGTCGATTGTCCTTTCTCAACACCGAGAGCACCTTCTGTCGTTTTTTCAGCCACTTTTCCTTTTTCGATGACTTTTTGGCGACTAGCAACTGTTCCGGTGACTTTTTCGGCGACCGACAACTGTTCCGGTGACTGTGTGATCCGCAGTTTGAGGGTCTTTCACCGCATACTGGTTTGAGAGTCTAAGGACTATTGCAGTATTTCTTATTGTATGGAGATGAGTTGACGGTGTGATTTGCGGTTCATATATGAATGATTGAATGTGCGGGTGCGTCTTTTCGCTTGTTGGTTTGTTTTCTTGTGATTCCTTGAGGTTTGCCATTGAGTTAGTGTGATGTCGATGAAAAGTTTCACAAGAGTTGAGGATTCTCCAGTGAGACCTAATAGACAAAGAGGAATCACGGATATGTTTTTGTCATCCACACAATTGGTAGATTCGAAGTTGACTTGACCGCAAACATATATATTATAGAAGAAAAAGATATTACCTGGAGTTGAAGGTATGAAAAAAGAAAACCATTTATTGGAAAACCCTCCGGAGAAAAGATCTGATGAGTATAAGCGGTGGAAGCGAGATGACGCCTGATTACTAAGTAAAATGTTGTATTCAATGGAGTCCTCCATTAAGATTCTAGTGGCTAATGCCACGACTGTTCGAGAGGTATGAGCCATACTCGAGAAGATATTTACCTCGACTAATGACCTGTCTTGGTTATATGATGTGATGTGGAGTATCTTTAGGATACAGAAGGAAGAACGGCATTTCTTAGACTATTTTACGAAATTTAAGGTATTAGCAGATGAGTATGATCGTTTGGTCCCCTTCACCAATCGGTACGAGATTTTTAGGGAGCAAAAGATGCAGTTCTTGATTGTATGTTTCTTAGCTATGGTGAACCAGCAACTTGACTTAGCACGTTCACAGATTTTGGCTGGGTCAGATATTTTCTCTTTATCTAAGGTTTTCAGGAGAATGAACAGAGAAATTAGTACAGACGGGCCTCGTATTACTACTGCTGACTAGGGTGATCACACAGCCCTAGGTGCATTTCGAGGCGGAGGTCGAGGTGGTTTTTTCGGTAGAGGTCGTGATGGC